>VZTE01005227.1:265040-275446 GCA_013397775.1 Eulacestoma nigropectus | reverse complement strand
TATTTAAAATTAAAAAAAAAAAAAAAAAAGAGGCATAATGAGATGGTTCTGTGAAATGAAAAATGCATTTCAGAAAGATCTCCAAAATACTGACCCGTAATTAACCTCCACTATACATTTCTACAAATGACAGAAGCATTCCGATGAACAGCACATTTGCAGAGTCCAAATGAAAACATAAGAAAACACTTGCTCTAGGTGTCTGCTTATAGCAGACACCCAAACACATACTTCTTTTTAAAGAAGCCATTTCTTATCAACTTATTATAGACATACTTGTTCAGAAGTTCACCGGGTTTATGTATTATCAGTATTAAAGTCTGTAATACCTACATAACATGCCACAAGCTAAAGACGATAAGCCAGGCTGACATCAGCTCTCATGTAACCAACACAGTGAATTTCATTACATAAAGCTGAAATTTGAGAAAAAAAGTTTTCTTGTGCATTAAGACCTTATACTTACTTCATCTACAGTATCTCCAATGACTCCCACTGGGGGACTAAATGTGAGGAAAGTACTCCACAACATAAAATTTTGGCATGACATCTTTTTAGCACAGAAGTCACCACTCTTTTCCCAAACCAGACATTTATTTCTGGCACTTTGTTTGAAGAATGCAGTCAACAATACAGAGAAACTTTCATGCATACATCCTGATGGTCAGGGGTAATTTAAAAAAACCCAAATATTTAGGACTCTTTTTTTCAGCCTCTCAATTTCCTAGTCAAGTAGTAGAAAGCAGGTGTCCTGCTGCAGAGCCATTCAGCAGCAAAAAGACATTAGTGTGAACACTCATACATTAGTTCGAACTTCATTAAAAGTAACTAAACACAGCACGTGTTCTTAAAGGAAGAGTTTTATTTTCCAAGTAAGGATCTTTAAATATAAACCAACAGATTTTTGGTGGGGGTTCTTTTGTTTGTTTTTGTGGGACTTTTGCTTGGGTTTATTTCAGTTTGGGTTTGTTTGGGGATTTTTTTGTCTTTTGTTTTCTTTTGGGCTTTTTTGTTGTTTGTTTTTGTTTTGTTTTGGATGGGGGTTTTTTTGGGGGGGGGTGGGGTTTTTTTAAACACATCATTTCTGTTAAAAAACCCCAAAACTCTGATGACTCCTTTTGAGTCTGCCTTAACTACCTTCAGAAAAAGGAGCACAAGCATGCAGAAACTGTTATTTGCCTTACCCGTGAAAGCATGTAGCTTTGCCATTTTGTGCCATCTGCCAATGTTACGTTGTTTCTTGTTAAACTCAGTTTCTTCTACAGCAAAGACCTCAGAGATTGGTACAAAACAGTTTCCTGTATGAACACAAGATATTACATATTAGAATCTTCAAAGAGCACCCAAATGATTATTTCTATACCTAATATGATACAGACATACAATTAGAGCAGCTGCTCAATAAGCATAACTAAGAGCATAACTAGAAATTTTCTGAATATTTTCAATTTTCTTTTGTCTTTAGTCAAAGCACATAATCCATAACTACCTACGAACTACCTAAGACAGTATTTTAAATATCTATGATTTCTCAGAAAATTAGGTATTTCATGTATAAAAATATTTTTGCATGAAGCCAAAATCCAACAACATTGATTTTAGAGTAATTAAACTGCCCCTTCTATGAGGCCTAGCCCAGATACTTGACAGTGTACAGCACAAGCTATTTCAAAGAACATGCAACTAAATCTGGTGCACAGACTACAGAGGCTATTTGATATTCTCAAGTAAGTAGCCGGCTTATGAAAGAAGGGCATTTATATGAATTTTTAAGATTTTAAATCCAACTAAGCTTTTAAACTTTAGTATCTCTTAAGAAGAGAATTCCAGATGTACTGTTCATGTACTGTGAAATATTTTCCTAGTATCAACTCCAAAACTACTGTTTTTCAGTACTAAAGGCCTCTTTTCTTAAACTATGAAACAATTTCCTCCAACTTCATTCTTTTTTCTCTTACTGTTCCTAAACATCGTCTCAGACTTCGTAACTCCTGTCAAATTTTGTCTCATTTTCATTACTGATTTTAGCACTGCTCTGCTTTTACTTCATCTAAAAAAGTGGAGCTTAAAACATGCAGTAATCACGCATGGGCACTGCTCTGCTTTTACTTCATCTAAAAAAGTGGAGCTTAAAACATGCAGTAATCACGCATGGGCAATAACTCTGCACTCCTTGAGGTGCAAAGTCAAAGACAAAATCCCCGTTTATTGCGCAGTACCAATTCCCTAAATACCCCCACAAAACAGGATATAACATCATGTAAACAGGAAAGATGCTCACCACAGTGTCTCCCTATCACCTGGAGCAATACACAGACATTGCCTATTATGGTAACAGGTAAACAATACCCTATAAGGTCACAAACTACAATCTTCACTTCTCACAGGTCCAGCTTTGTCCACAAGCCACAAACCTCTCTCCACCCATCCCCGGAGACCTGGATACAGTCCCAGGGTCACCTCCGGGCCCAAGAAAGAGGCTGTCTCTCCGGCCTTCCGGGCTTCTCTCTCTGTCACCACATAGTGTAACCCAAGAAAAATGCATGCTTTGTATTTATGTACAAGTGAGTGCTCTCTGCATACATACATACATGTAAAAGATTTATATTATTATAATAGTATAGTCTTACATAAATAATCTCTTATCTAATAAGAATTATAATATACTTGCTTCTCTCACATATACAGAGAGAGTGATACTGAGATATTAAACACATAAAATACAGACACTAATCCCATTGTTACTGGGGTTTATTCTACATTTCATTTTCCTCACTATTTTGCAGAGGTATAATGGTAGCAGAAAGGAATGTAAAATGAGTGAAAAGTTTTCCTGACCTCTTCACAGTGATGACTGCAATTCATTTGCCACTAATCCAATTTCATAATTTTTCCCACCCTATTTAATTGGTTTAGTCAACAGAATCTTTACAATCATCACAGATATTGACAATTTGTGGACTACTCACTCAAGGCATTTTGGTATTTGACATGATTTATACTCAGTTAGTAATCTTATCTTCCCTGAAGTTTTTTAGCATGATTCAAAAGAAACATAGCCTTCAAACTTTACATTGAAGTCCTCTAGGAAGCTGGCTGTATTTGAATGTTTCAACTTAAAAACAAATTTCAGCTTATAGTAATTGCATTTACTATATTTAAGGCACAATAGGGGAGTGCAGCAGTCACAATGTCATTATGAAGATCCAACAGCAGACATGGACTCTGAGATATATGATATGTACAATGTACATATGCACCTGCAAGACTATATCTAGTACTGGACAGTAACAGTTATTTGGTCTTCCTAACAGATAGAAGATCTGCTAAGGGATCTCAATATGATTATTAACGTATACATTTATCCAAGGAAAAAGAAATACTGAACAGAGATGGAACAATAAAGAAAGGGAAGCACATTCTTTAATCTTTCTTCCCCAAAATTGCTTTTACTTTTTCTTCTTCTGGCTCTGCCACTGAGCCATATGTCAAAATAGGAAAGAAAGCTTGTTGCATCTATAAAGATTGCACTTAAACGGTAATTCATTTTGTTACTGCTCAAAGATGCACTACAAAACTTACAAACTACATTCAGATCAAAATTCAAATGACAGTGCTCCAAAGAACATTTTTGGAAATAGTCCTTCATAGTGCATACTTATTAGCACGCATGCTGGGAGCAGCAACTGAAGTCATTGTCTTATGAGGCATTTTTTATATAATAAAGCTGTCCAACTGTACAGATGGCTACCAGATTTAAAAGTACTTCCAAATCTGTATCACTGAAAGCATTTCTTTGGAGTATATACTTAAGTACATATTACACAGCCTCTATTAACAACCTTGAAACCACTTCTAAGGTCTCCTAATTCTGTGTTCTCCCTCTGACAGTTGCATGACTGTTTTGATTTTTGAGCAAATCTCTTCACAGATGTGGCAAAAAAAGCACAAAAAGTAAATGCTTTTGTTATATATGTACACTTTTTAAATCTTATGGCACCAGAGCTACGTATCTGAAAAAACAGATTCCTGAAAAATGGGGGGAAACAAACACCAAAGGAACAAAAGTGAAGAACAGATCCCACCTTCCATCTGTAAATCTTTGGGTTTGGTAAAGTCTGAGGAGTTTCTGTTCTATGAATACCAGCTCTGCTGATTATATCCCTCAGGACCACTTAGCACCATAAAAGCATCAAGCAAGTCTACTGTCCTGACAGTGTACTCCAATCCTAAGGCAGTCAAAACCACACACTACTGAACCCAGTAGCTGCAGATGGCCAGAAAGATGCAAAGCTGTCTCAAATAACATGTGTTATTCAGAGCATTCCCTACCACCTGTAACAACAAATTTTAATGCGTTTGAATAGAACTCAAGAATTTCTATCAGTTCAAATACCTCTATCACTATTTGACTTAGTGCTACGCACAATATTATTCAATCACATTGTAAATCAACTACTTAGTCCCACCCTTCTCCCTTTTTCCCAGAAGGAAGAAGCTTTCAGTGTGAAGCAGAGACCTTCAGTATGAGCATCACAGTCCTGTTCCTATAAACATTTTGTCCTCATCTGCCATTTAGTCACCAAAACCTGCCCCATATAAACAAGTACTAACCCAGCCTCTGTTGGAGGTTCAACAAGGTTCACATATGTAGTAACTACAGTCCTTTCCCACACCTACTTTTGTAGCATTCACCCTATTATCAAGTAGCATGAGACATGTATTTCACTGACACAGAATAAAGGTGTTGACTCAAAGGCCTTGACCATTATGTGTTTCTCCCAGAACACAGAATACCTTATTGCCACATTAACAAAACAAATATACACAAAACAGTTGCTTACAAAAAATACTATAAAGATCAACATTAATGAAAAAAGGTTGAAATATGCGCTCAGACAATACCAAAGAACTTTACTTGGCTCAGTCCAATCTATTCAACCAAGTAGTACACAACAGCTTCTAGGCAAAATATTCACCATGGTCAATGTCTATCATACTAGAGACGAAGAGCTGACCATTCAGAGAAAGTGGATGAAGGAGCATGGCAAAAAAAAAAGTAAAAAAAAAGCCAAACAAAACACACAATAAACAGGTGTCATTCTTCTCAGCACTCTAGCTGTGCCAGTCATTACTCATTCTGGGTTACAGTGCTCTTAATCTTAACATTCTTCCTAAATGCAAACTGATAAATCAGCAAAACACTGGATTTCCCACACTGCTTTTCCCACATTGAGCAAGGTGGGGGGGGGGAACCCCCACAGAAACAAAACCAAGGTAAGCACACTAACAGTGGACTTTCTTTGTGAAAAATGCAACCAGCAGTTGGGAAGTGTGTTTTTCTGTGTTAAGAAAGGATTTTTGGTGTGTCATTGCTGTCTGCCACTCCCACAGAACACTTCCTGAGTTTATAAGCAAACTCACTCAAAACCTCAGTCCAGACTTGTTCACTCATCACTGCCAGCTACATATCCTACACGGCCAAATTTCCCCCTCCGAAATGTGTTAGCTCAAAGCAACCTAGACATATGCACAAGCATAAAAACATTGCTGATCATCAAAAAACATTTGGTTTATTCTTAAAATTCAGCTGAGGCCCCCAGATGCAGTGGCATTTAGAATTAATTTAAACTATTAGTATATTCTTATTACTTAAAAATATAAATGAGTAAAAAGCTGGGATGTAGGTTTAAAGAAAAAGAGTATTTTCAGTCACTTTGAAAACTAATTTGCTGTTAGAGCCCATATAAAGGGTCAAGCTCTCAGGTTTAAGATTTGCCTTCACCTAAAAGCAAGAGAAGAGGAACACTTTCTATCAGAAGGTACATGGTACTATATCAATCATGCACTGTAGAAAGCTGTGTTTAATAAACACTAGAGTAAGAGAAGGTAGGATATAGAGCAGAATTACCGACATTTCACACCCTAAGGGAGGGGGAAAAAAAAAGGTATCATGATTGATTTGATTCAAAACTGTGGCAGAGTCACAGAAACATCCAAAGACCACAATTTCACCATATAGAGCCACGTATAAGGAAATTTGCTTCTTCTGTTTTTAAGTAAATCTTCAAGTATTTTGTAAACCAATAGACCAGTTTCTACTGTGATCACACAGCTACTTCACTTCACATGAATCTGAATCAAAGCACAGCAATCTGAACTTGGGTCAATTTGAATATTTAAATCATATTATTGAATGTCTTCCCATTGTTTCTTTTTCATTTCCAAATAAAACCTTTTCTGCTCAACTATGAATATTTCAATGACAAAGCACAGAGTAGGATGCACTTATTCACCGTAAGAGGGGGTAACAACCCAGCAAAAAGATGTATGCTAAAGAACATGTATTGTTTAATGTAGTGTCATCTCTATTTGAATAACGTATCTTCCAGAAGACAACACATTCCAAAGAAGCAATGCCTGCTGGAGCAATTATTTTCCACATCCTTCCTGCATGATGTAGTTGTGGCATTGCCTATAGAGAAACATGGTTCACATTTCTGCACACACCCACTGCCAGATGGGAATGACTAACGAAAAATGACCTTGACTAAGGATGTGCCAACACACCACAGGTATCAGGTGCTGGACAGACCTTGTCCCAAGCTGGCCCACCCTCTGCTGTCCCAGTACCCTGTTTATCAAACTGAGCTTTCTTTAGAATCCACCAGAATGGCATCAATCTTGTGAACACTGGTACTGAGGCTTCCTCAGGCGGTTGTTTTGGAAAAGACACATGGAAGAGAATTCTGAAATACAAAGGCTAAAAGAAAGCGCACACCATAAGTGAACACAGAGTTCACGGTCTAGTTTGGTCATCCCCTTCATGTTTGTACTTTAGAAATTTAAAAAAAAAAATCCTAGAAAAATGACAGGCGAATCTCATTCCGCATTTGTAATGCCTTAGTATCAGGCACAATAAAATCTTAGCCAATGCTTCTCAAATACCTGTAAGTATATATGTACAATATATACTCTGCTATGAATTTGATACAAAAAGTTCTATCACATGTTTCTTGAGAAGAACCTGACTGTGCCATCGATGTGAAGGAAATAATAAAACAATTTAGCTGACCAGTTTTGCATACACTATTGATGATTAATGACTAAATCTCATGTAGAAATGTCACAAAGTTGAAAAATAACGTTCTTCAGAAAATTTGAAGATGAAGGCATCCCTAGGAAAAAAAGATGCATAGCTGAAAGTAACAAAGAAACACATGAAAATTTACAGGTAAAACTTTTCCATCTAAGTTCAAACATGTCTAACCATCAAAGAACAGGAAACAGGAACCTGATTACACTGAAGATGGAACTCAAAACTATGATGCTGTTAAACGAAGTCTAACAGTAGGAAATAAATTGTATTTAGGAAGCTAAAAATATACCATGACTTGAACAAACATTTGATGTTTTTGTTGGTATCTTCCAAATGATAGCATTACAAAGAATTCTCCTGAATTAATGCTTCTTCTGCATTTTGACAGAATAGGATTTAAATACATACATATATATATATGTAAATATCACCATATAGAGAGGAGAACATGTAAGAATCTCCTCATACTCTGTAAAACTGTGTTTTCCTGGACAACAGGACAAAGTCTGTGTTGTTTCCTATCTGTTTCTGATTTTGGATACAACAGGGAAAGGTAAACACTTCAACACTTCTACAATACACCTAGATACATGTCAAAGTCTGAAAACCTTGAAAAAACATATACCAAACAATTTTTATTTATATAGCTACATTCAAGACAGTAATAAATGCTCAGAAAACAAGTAGCCCTGAGTTTTTACAGTTTAAAGACAACTGCTTCACTGTAATAACTACCTACTAAACAAGAAATATGGCACTTTTATACAGCATAATTTAGTCTATATTTAGACACAATGTAGTCATGTAGTCAAAGGCTAAATGGTAGAAAGATAGCAATCTTGGTCAAGCAACTCTTCTGAAATTATAGGCTTCTAACTAACTATCTTCCATATTATTAAGTTTATTTATATACTGTCATGTATGCTGCTCATATTTCCAAAATAATTGTAGAGAACACACAGGTCTTAAAAAGAGCTTAGAGACAACAAGGCAGCAATACAAAACTGTGATGGTATTAAAGCACAAGGGCAGGGAACACATGAATTAATCAGGGTGTTAAGAAGAGAAGGTACATTATCTATTGTATTGCTCCCTACATAAATTATACCTGTGCCTCCAGAACACTTAGGCATTTCTTTTTCTTCTCTTTTCTCCTCTGATTCCACATCATGTTTTCCAAAATCTTGTAAACAGCTGTGCTACAAGACAGCGGCTGCACTCGGTACCCACACTTGCCTCTTAAGGAATCTCCAGCTGGGCACTACTTCAGAAACTGCCTCATGATGAGTCTAATTTACTGTGTCCCACTCTCCTTCCACCACTCCCAAAATTCGGACAGTTGGAACATGCTTCAGGGCAGGTTCATACTCGGTTTGGTCTACCAGGAGCAAGTCAAGAAAACTTACAACTTAAAAAGTAGTAAAAATTCACAACTGTAAGCAGCTGTAAACTTTAGAGTGCTCATGAGAGAGCTAGCGTGACTCTGTGGCACTCGTGCTTGGTCTAAAGGAAATCATCACACAGCAGAACGGCACTCCCCTTGAACTTGCTCCACCCTACAGATCAGTCAGCTAGTGACTTTGCAAAGGCATTTTTAGAAGGATTTTACACAATTCAACCAAATGATCTCCAAAGTAGGAGCTACTTTACCTAGTGGGAGCAATTATCCCAAAAGGCCTTGAAACTTTCTATTTTAAGATCCAGGTACCTTTATCTAGACTAATTTTATTTCATTTTGAAAAGTATACAGCTTATTTTTCACAACAATGTATTAAGGTTGGCAGAATTAAAGAATCACTTTGTCCTTAAAATCTTAAGTTCCTTTAACTGAGAAAAGTTCAGGAATTTTCAACTACTTTTTTCATTAGTACTGCTGATAAACACTAGATTATGTCAAACTACTTGCACAATAGTATGGGAAGGATAACAAACTCTATTTTTATATTATGAATAAGAAGGCTTGTACTTAAAACATGACCAAATCTCAGCTATGTAAACTGTAACACCAAATTGTTACAATTCTTGCGTTCTCCTTCTCCTTTTTCCCTCACCTTCTTGAAAAAAGCCTCAGGCCAGTAAGATATTATGATAAAATCTGAAAAATATTTAACAAAGGTACATGGTAAGAATAGAAGAACTATTTAACTTTTTAAGTTTGGGGACTTGCCTGGGATTGGAAAAATCAATATTCAAACCTGTCTCAGATAAAACTTCTAGTCAGCCTTTCTATTATTAGTTTCGCTCTGTCTCAGATCCTGCAACCTCTAAAAGGAGGATGACAGCAGTTTCCAACTTTACAGCAGCTGCTGTGAAAAAAAGGACATTACACATTTTCAGACGTTCACATGCCATGTTAATATGGCTACATTAACAATGGGAATAATTACTACATAAAATCCTCAAGGTCAAAGATCCTGAAAAATACCACTTAAAAGTATAGTAGAAAGTTTGATATGCAGACATTTTCAGAAGTTAATCTGACTTTTTTCAGGTATTTTCATCAGTGACTTCTCACGTCGGCAGTTTTGTACATCCACACTATGCTAACTGCACAAAAGGGGAACTATAGACATCTTTGTTACATTGCAAAATAGCAGCCTATATTAAATATTTCCAAACCAGTAAATCGCAAAAGGTAAACTTTCTTTGTAAAATTTCCACTTAGCCCCTGAGAAAGCTAAGAGTTTTTAAAAAAGCTCAAGAAAAAAAAAGCACTAATTGCCTCAGTAGGAAAGTGTTTTTAACCACAAGTCTTGTTACTAAAAAAACCAAAACTGCTTTTAAGGTTTCGTAAGTCTCTTATGTACTGCTACGATTACTATAAATATATTCCAACAAAACGCTTCTCCATACTCGCGGCGCCAAGAAACAATGGGGTTCAGCTGAACAAATCTGTATTTCGCCCAGCCAGCTGCGGGGACAGGTGTCCCCCATGCCACCAGCGGCCCGCTCGGAACAGATGCTCGGCCGGGCTGCTCCGCGACACGCGGGACGCGCTGCGCTCGCTCCCAGGGGCTGCGGCTCAGCGAGAGCAGCTCTCGGCTTTGTTTCGGAAGGCACAGCCCGATCAGCGTTCAGCACAGCCGGCTGCTGCCGGAGACAGTCCCGGCTGCATCTCCGAGCTCTCGGCCCGGCCACACGTGGGACCGGGCCACCCTCCGCCTGTCGGACTCTGAATCCCAGAGGCGACGCAAAGACTCCGTGTGCAGGAAGCGCTCACGCCGACACGGCGCTCCGGATGCTCAACGCGCTCCGAGCGCGGAGGCGCCGCCGCGGGCGCCGGGGCAGCGCCGGCCGCAGGCCGCCC
>VZTE01005227.1:44934-264609 GCA_013397775.1 Eulacestoma nigropectus | reverse complement strand
GCGGGGCTGCGGCTCCCGGATCGGCGCCGGGGCGGGCCGGGGCAGCGGTGGCTGCCCGGAGCTGCGGGGCGCGGGGGACGCGGAGGGCCCGCCCCGCTTTGTCTCCCTGCCTTGCTGGAGAGAATCACTGCCCTGCGACCCNTAACCCCCGGCTCCGGGCAGGGACACCCGGGCTGACACCCTAATGGGCTTGGATTGCTTCCGTGAGGTTTTTTGCGGGACGACGAAGCACCTATCTCAGTGTCGACGGACTCTTCCCTCTTTCCCTTTAGACAGTAAAAATGCAATGAGTACATACAAATGTCTGGTGATACAAACCTCTCTATCTAACTTCACCTCCCTTTACATAAAAATGTTTTGAGTTTGCCTTAAATAAAGGGACAGTAATTTACTATAATTGAGCTCTTTATTCTTTGCTGCCTTCCCTCCTTGCTGTTGCCGAAGTGTATAACCATCAGCATCCTAACAAATTACAGGCCAGACAGAGCAGTAGTAACTCCACCTCCAAGCTTCCTCCAAATCTGAGTACTTCCTACACAGTTTAGTGGAAAACGTCTCTGGTCTGTTCTTACCTGGGTCCAGCCCAGGGCCAGCACCCCAGCTGGCTTTGCTCTGGCTGAAAAAGCTTCTGCATTTTATCTCTGCTCTGAACCTTATAATGTACTCACATTTCACTCACATTTTACAAGGGGGAATACAGCAAGGGGGAATGACTTTAAATTGAAAGAGAGTAGGTTTAGATTAGATACTAGGAAGAAATTCTTTACTGTGAGGGTAGTGAGACACTGGAACAGGTTGCCCAGAGAAGCCGTGGATGCCCCATCCCTGGAAGTGTTCAAGGCTAGGTTGGATGAGGCTCTGAATAACCCCATCTAGTGGAAGGTGTTCCTGCCCATGGCAGGGCGGGTGGAACTAGGTGATCTTTACGGTCCCTTCCAGCCTATTCCATTCTGTTATTCTATGATTTCATCTTCTGAAAACAAATGAGCTAGGCATTGTCATCCAAGTTACGTGTTGAAGATAGTCTTCCTGTACAAAAAATACTAGTTGTCATCTATCACAGTCATTCCAATAGTCTTTCCTCTGGCCTTGAAAGACATGATGTTATCTTTATTGCTGAACAAACCTAGGTATGCCACACTTCCACAATTTCAAGGAATACTTTGTCAGTTGTTTTGTTCTTTACATTTTTAAATCTGTCCCTCCACAAACACCTATAGAGCTCTTTATACTGAGGCTTAAAATTTGTTGCGAAAATCCACTGTGAGCATTAGTCTGCCAAATGCAGTTCTCAGCAGTCATTAATATCTCACTGGTTCCTTGTATTTTGCCACCTGCATCGTCTCTTATCATGCATCTTACACTTGGATGGTGTAGTGGGTTGACCCTGGTTGGATGCCAGGCACCCACCAAAGCCTATTGCTTCCCTCTATAGCTGGACAGGGGAGAGAAAATGTAATGAAGTGTTCATGATCGAGATAAGGACAGAGAGAGATCACTCACCAAATACACAGGCAAAACACACTCAAATTACAGATATTAATTGAATTTATTACTAAGAAAATCAGAGCAAGAAAATGAGAAGTAAAGTAAGACCTTAAAAACACCCTCCTCCACCCCTCCCTCCTTCCCAGCTCTACCTCCTTCCCCTGCAGTGGCAGGGAAACAGGGAATGGGGGTTACAGTCAGTTCATCACACATTGCTCCTACCACTCCTCAGGGAGACGAGTCTTTCCCCGGCTCAAACGTGAGCTCCCTCCCACAGGAGGCTTCTGCTGTTTAACCCTTCAGACATGCTCCTAGATTGAATGGATCACTAATACAAAGCTGTTATCTTAAAAAATATTACACAGGGGTACTTATTTATCATTTCTCCGGTGGGAAAAGTAGATTTAATCTTTTATAGCCTACAGTCACCAGAATCAATATTCTTTACACTGTGATCCATGTTAGCTGAAGAAGTAAAAAGTTCATTCCTTTTACCACTCCTGCCTATGATGGTTTCCTTTTATTCTTATTAATTTGACACCTCTTTGTTGCTTTAGTTAAGGCTAAAGTTTCGAACTGTAAAATACAGAACTGGTAAAATATTCTCTGGTCTGTTAGATGTACTAGCACCACTAGCAGGAATGGCATTCCCCATCCGCATTTCTTACTTGTTTGGATAAGAAGAAGCCACTTATTTCTTCCTTGCTCACTGTTTTAGTGTTTTGTTCACAGAATCACAGAATGGGTAAGGTTGGAAGGGATCACAGTGCGTCATCTGGTCCAACCTTCCTGCTCAGTCAGGGCCATCCTAGAGCACATTGCACAGAATTTCACCAAGACGGTTCTTGAAAATCATTGGTGAGAGAGGCTCCACAACTTCTCTGGGCAATCTATTCCAGTGCATATGTCAGCTTGACAGTAAAGAAGTTCTTCCTCATATTCAGGTGGAACTTCCTCTGCATCAGTTTCTGCCTGTTGTCTCGTCTTATTGCTTGGCACCACCGAGCAGAGCCTGGCTCCATCTTCTTGACACCCACCCTTCAGATGCTTATATACATGGATGAGGTTTGCTCTTATTCTTGTCTTCTCAAGACCGAACAGGCCCATCTCCCTCAGCCTTTCCTCATAAGAGAGATTCTCCAGTCCCTTAATCATCTTTGTTGCCCTCCACTGGACCTGCTCCAGGAGCAACATGTCTCTCTTGTGTTGAGGAACTCATGATTTGGGATCCTCCATGATACTACAGGAATATCTTGCAGGAATTCTTACTAGTGGTTTTTTCGGTCTGCTCTGGTACTTTCTGGTAGTTCCCTGAATACCGACATGTGCATCTGTCTCTAGAAAGTAAAGGTCAAATTTGAGCCAAAACTTTTTTTTTTCCAATCAGTTTTAGTACTTAATGTTTTTCTTCCCTGATTGTAACAGAGAAAAAATTTCTAGAGGATGACTGATTTAGCAGACTAAAGCACACACATCAATAATTGTTCTACTACTTATTACCTAAGCCTTTAATTACCACTGAGGGGACATAACTGCAGATGCAGTGATGCCAGTAAATTGCAGGATTTATAGCCTTGGTGGTAAAGATGTCCCATCACAGGGCTCCACCCTGAGAGATGGCATAGTTGTGAAAACACCTCATTTTATTCACAGGTCCAGAGAGGTCACGGGAAAGGTTGCAATTGGGAACAATAATACATTATGTTACAAGTACAATTCACAATGTCAAATGGGAAGAATGCAGGAAGGTAACACGACTTACAAAGTTTATTGCTATGATCCATTTACTACCTATCTAGCAAACAACACAACGTTTAAAGCCAAATTTCTCTCCTCAGTGTCTGATTTTAGAGTAGATCATTCATCTCAAATGACACCAAGTTAAGTGGTGTAGCTGTTACTCCTGAGAGAAGGGGTGCCATCCAGAGGGATCTTGACAGCCTTGAGGAGCGGACCCTTGCAACCTCAGGAAGTTCAACATGGGAAGGTGCAAGGTCCCACACCTGAGTTAGGTATCAATATGAAATGGGTGATGAAGTGATTGGGAGCAGCCCTGAGAAGAAGGACTTGGGCGTACTGGTGGATGAAAAATTGGACATGACCTCGCAATGCATTCTCGCAGCCCAGAAAGCCAGTTGTATCCTGCATCAAAAGAAGTGTGGCCAGCATGCCTCACCCTGGGAGACAGTTCTCTCCCTTTACTCTGTTCCTGTGAGACCCCACCCGGAGTGGTGAGACACTGGAATAGGTTGCTCAGAGAAGTTGTGGATGCTCCATCCCTAGAGGTGTTCGAGGGCCGGTTGGATGGGGCTTTGAGCAGCCTGGTGTAGTGGAAGGTGTCCATGGCAGGAAACCATTCTATGACTCTGAGACCTCTATAAAAAGTATTTACCTCTAGCAATTACTCTTATGTTATACTAAACAGGATCATTATATGATAATGCAGGCAGTCAATTAAGGAACACTCCTAAGCAGGTACATCTTAATCAACAGCAGCAGAGAGGTATTCTTCAGCATGACCCGCATTACCAAAATATTGATTTAAATCATTACAAACTCCAGCTATCACTCTTTCAAATCTCTTGCAGGTGTACTTCTTCATTAGGATCCTGCAACTAATTTATTTTCCATAGTGAAAATCAAGCATGCCCTTGTAGTGTTTTGGCAGAGGTAAAAAGTACTGTGTATTCAATCTTATCTGAGGCAGTGAGTCTAAAGTGAAAAAGATCTTAACCATAGTGAAAGCTGGATAATTCTCACATAAGTATGCTGAAGAACAAAGAAGAATCATATTCCACCATACCTGGCCACTCTACTCAGTTACTTGTTGGAATTCTAGAGAGAATCACAGATCTGTAGCAGGAGCTCTGAAAAACACAGCTAGTCACAGACATGTAAGGGAGCCCTTCAACTGCTATGCCCTGTGCTTCCGGGGAGATGGGTGCAGGCTCAAGGATCCCTCCAGGTCCCAAAGAACATCTGCAATTATGCTCAGTCCCACTGAGGGAGGAGAAGGAAGTTCAAGATCAGCGAAGGTGTTCCTAATATTGTTCCTTGAATATATATGTGAGAGTCAGCTGTGGTCTTGTCAAAATGACAACAACTGCAGAAGTGAAACTTTGATCTCATTGCTCAAGCATTTAAAATTGGAACCAAAATCAGGAAAGGGTTTTACTTTTTAATATTTTTTTTCTTTTTTACTGCCCACAGGTAACTATAAAGTATTTCTTTTCTTCCAAAGAAAAATACCCCAAGAAAGATTTTAGACAGCTGCTTGAGAATTATAAAAAAATTTTATCTCAGTTCATGTCAGACAAGTTGAAGTACTTACACATGAATTAAATTCCTTTCTCAAATACACACAAAAGTCACATCAGAACAGTGTAAATACACCAAAAGGTCAAATTTGGTGATTGAAATACTTTCGGAAAATGAAAACTAGCTGACAAAGATAATAGAACAGAAGAAAAGAATTCATTTTAAATATCAAAATACTGACTACTATTCTAATTCCTTTTCTACTTATCAGCAAACAAAGACTAAAGCATGAGTAAAATATTCTTTCTGCTGATGGAAAGAATGACATCACTTTCTTTAGAAAAATACCTGAGCTATTTTAAAGCTCTTCTACACTTTTATCATAAAAGTTTAAATTGCATGTATTGTTGGAAATGATCTGGAGAAAAAAAGAAAAGAGCAATTTTAAAGTCTTGTTTAAAAGGATGATTGCAGCCCTTTATTCACTTCAGCCGAAAGGTAATTGCGAGAAAGTTGTTCATACACAGCAGGATGTGGGAAGAGATCCAGAAGGTACCTTGTTTTCTTGCGAAGGGAAATGTTACATGCTGTTCCTGAACCACGGAAATTTACAGAATCCTTCCTTTTTTCCAAAGCTTCAATCTCCTTGTATATTCTCTGCATAAACTGCCTATCACTGTGAAAAATACTAAGTATTATTTGTTTCAAGCTGTTATAGCCATGGCTCCCACCTATAGATAAACACAGAAATATTGATTTGTGTTTCTTTGTTTAGGTCCTTATTCCTATTTTAATTATTAGTCCCAACCAAAGTCCCAGAGGAGATGTAAGACCCCCCTCTCAACTAACCTGATCCTTTTAAAAAACAATGAAATCTAAAGGTCCCCGTCTGCCAGAATGATGATGCTCTTTGGCAGTGTCAGAGCAACCTTCCAGTACCTAAAGGGGTCCTACAAGAAATCTGGAGAGGGACTTTTTACAGTGGCATGGAGTGATATAACAAGGGGGAGTGCTTTTAAACTGAAAAATGGTAGGTTTATATTAGATCCTAGGAAAAAATTTTTTACTGTGAGGGTGGTGAGGTACTGGCACAGGTTGCCCAGAGAAGTTGTTGATGTCCCCAACCCTGCAAGTGTTCAAGGCTAAGTTAGATGGGGCCCTGAGCAACCTGGTCTAGTGGAAGGTGTCCCTGCACATGGCAGGGGGATTGGAACGAGATGACATTTGAGGTCCCTTCTAACTCAAATCACCCTGTGATTCTGCCAGTCAATGAAGAAAGTGCTGGTGACATCAGAAAGTTTCTCTCTTCTGTCCACCCCTCAACTGTATAATGAGTCTATTTTTCTCCACAAGATACGCTTTGCTGATATTTCCAGTCCCTCAAAGCTGCAGAAAAACTGCTCTTTACCAGGCCCATGCAGACCTTGCCTGGAGCATGCCCAGGTGTTTTGTTTACAGATCCATGTGTAGAGACCAGTTCTCCAGAAGAGCTCTAAGAAGCCATAACTCTGGGCAGGCAGATAATTTTTTACAGTTCTGGTATCAAAGCATTATCAAACTATGTATCATTTTCAATAGCAACCTCCCTCATATGTACTAACTTTTACACTTTCTGAGTATAAAAACAGTAAGATTTTTTTATGGTTTACAACTCTGCCTAAAGGGTTTTTTACACTATTACAGAGCATGTATATGCCCCCAGCATGACACTATTGATAAATATCAAGCGCAGGCTCCAATCTGTGCAATAAAAGAGCTTCAGGATGAAAGTAGTATGAAATTCCTACCATCACCAAAGCAACAATTTTTCTCCCAATTCATTTTTAGACCTCTGAGTGGAGCCATTTTAACTGGATCTTTTACTCCCAGAGTGCTTCTCTAAATGCTTTGCTTCAGCAGGCAGGGCTCTAATCCTTATCAGGGCTCTTCTAACTTGCACCAGACAGTGTGGCCTTCATAATCTAAAAAATAAAGAAAAACTATTCTTCCATTGAAGATGGAGAGACTTATTTTTATGCCAGTTTTAGAAGAACACATTGTAAAACTACTAATCAATGCTGCAAGTGCAATAATAGGAAAGCACAGGGGAGAAAAAAAATCACACAGACTGTGGAGGGAGTAGAAACAGCCCCTCTCCAAAGAGAATATAAACCAAACCAGTAGCAAGTTTCTCTGCTTCTTCAGAAGCAGAAAAGAAAGATCTGGAGAGTATATTTATAAGACTTAAAATAATCAACTAGTGAAGTATTTTTAAAATAAAACAATCTCACAATGAAAAATATTATTTACTTCCTCCACTTTTGGCTAGCCTTATTAACAACACAGGAGCTATAGAAATACAGATAATCAGATTATCAACACTAGCAAATAAGCATAGACCCATTATTTCACTTCAGACCAACTATTACCTAAGATATACTTAATTGGACAAATCAGTCTAGCAGATAAAACCAGATAAAGTATCTAGTAGTTAGACAACCATGGAAGCATCTCTCTATGCACCACCTATGGTCTTTATCATCTTACTATAATAAAATAAAATAAAAATAAAATTTAGAAACCCCATATGAACAGCAATGTCATCCGTAACAGTCAAATCAATTCTTCATTTCCAAGTATCAGTGGAAATTTCTGTAGCCTCCCAATGTCAATAAATAAAAAAAACATAAACAACACAGACATCAGAACATTTATGCGAAGAATCTACATTCCTAAAAAAAGTTCATGATTCTGTATAGCTGCCAGGATTAAAACTCTACCTGACACAGACTGAATCAGATGAAACATAAACCTAATTCATATTATTATTTTAAATAATTTTCTTTTTTTTTTTCTTATCACCAAGGAGATGACACTGATGTATCATTTCTGACTAAAGCTATTATCATTCCTGTGAACACAGGTAGATTGAGCCCACTCAGGAGCTAGTGAAATGCCTAATGACCAGTTACCAAAAAATCCTCCCACTTCCTATTTGACATTTGGAAGGTTCTTCAACACTTTCATCAATTTTTCTCCTTTTGAACTCATCACCTATCAAATATACCATGAAACACAAACATTCACTCCAGCCTTCTTGGAAGATATTTTGACTGATATTCACAGGCTCATGTGTTTTTCATTACCTCTACATGACTATAAATAATTGGTTAAAGATGGATCTTGAATTCCATCTTCTTACAGGACCAAGGGAGGTTCTAAGACACAGCCAATATTTACAAGACAGCAGAGTTACTATATTAGGAAGAAGGATGCTCAGAACACCAAAGACATTTGTCTAAACTAAAAATATTTGACAGATTAAACTGTCTTTCTTGTGAATACTGTAATTTTAAAATTGAATAGCATGGAGTTAACTTTGATGAAAGTCTATTTTGAAAAATTAATTATTTATAATCAAGATTTATATTTTAATATTTTCCTTTAAACTATTCCACCATTTTGATTTCAGCAGAAAAAAGCAAACCTACATAATACCTTTATCAGAACAAAGTTATTCAGAAAATATAGGAGTGCATGAAATAAAAAATAGTATTTATTTTCTCCATCTGATTAGTTTTTGGTCAGTTTCATCAGTCGTGTTATTGATTCATTATATAATTGGAAAGCTTACAGGTGCACAAATTTATTTTTACATAACTACTACCTTTGTAAAGACAAAGATCCTGTTTGTAGATTCTTCCAGAGTTGCATTTTCAGATTTAAGGTAAATAAAAGAAGTGGTTTTTTTCTTAAAATAACAGTGAATTTTCTCCTAGGCACAAGTTTAGTTAATTCATGTGATTTAATTAACAACATTGCTTTCTGCCATTAGTACAATATTTTAAAAATACAATATAAACCTAAGTGCTTAGAAATGTAGGTGAAATTGTCTTTTTCAGACCAAGGTTCTGAATGGTAAGATCAAAGATGGATTGAAGCAGTTTGTCTGAATAGAGTAATTCTCACTTTGATTGTTTTTCAGATCACCACTGTAGCAGAGATAATGACAGCTGGTAGGAAGTTGTCTGAATCAGTGATACTAGAATGCAAATACATGCCAATACTTTGCATAAAATCCACAAAGCAGTGTTATTTATGCATATGCCTTTTGACATCTCAGCATGCATGCTGACTTGAATTGACATACTCTCTTTTTGATTTTCTGGTATTATATTTAAATGGAAAGCTAAGAACAGAATATAAAATCAGGCACAATAAAAAAGAGAGCAACGGTGAACAAAGAGGTTCAGCTCACAACTGAAGTTAAATATTTAGCTCTAACAAACAAATATATTTAAGGAACTTTGCTATACCCAACTTCATAGTTGTTCAAAGGGATGACAGTCATTTTGGGGATAGTTATGAGTATACTGAAAAGAAAATTCAAAGACTGAAGAGTGACATAATAAACATTTATAAGCTGTTTGTCTTACCAGGTGGCAATGCCTGACTAATTTGGAGCACACCATTTTATCGGAAACATATTTAGAGCTGACTAGTCTACATGTCATTTGAAATACAATTTATACAAATTGTAGATTTTGATGAAAGTTATATGTTTTCAAAAGATTGTACAGGATTTTAGTCAACGGCTCATTTAATCAGAACTATGAATCACTTTGGCGCAATGCTTTGAAAAATCAATCACCTTAAAACTATCTCCAGACAGTGTAATGTGAACTGTTTTGCAAAAATCATGACTCTGAAAGACACAATTCTACATCATTATGGATGAGAAATGACAATTAGGAGTAATCAATGTTTCAAAAAAGAATCTGAGTGCAAAGAAAACATCAAAACAATTGCTTTTATGGTTGTATCTGTAAGTGGGAAAAAAAGATTATATTCTTAATGGCAGATCCTTTGTCTTGATTAGAAAAGAAAACGCAGTAATGAGACTTGAACTATTAAAACATTTGTACTAGGTTAGCTGTGAGAAACTTCCTCCTCTGTCAGAGTAGGTTGGGCATAACACCATAAAGGGACAGGACAGCAACTATAATAGAAACCAGGGAAGTAGTATTGAGTTAAAATAAATATTCAGTCTAATTAGACTTGTACAACAATTCATTCCTCTTGCATTTTTTTTTTAGAAAATTATAATGCTATGACTAGAATTCTTAGGACAGAAGCTAATGTAATGCTATATGTGTCTTTCACAGCCAGCAATCACTGGCTACTGAGAAAGCATGTGTGACTTTCTCACTGTACCATATGGTTAATAACTACAACATCACAAATCGTTCTGGTCTTGGATGGAAGCGTTATGAACACTGTGGGATAGAACATGAAGTGAGGAGAGAGAAATGGAGAAGTGTGCTACAGACTGCCTCAGTAAAAACCAGAAATGCAACTAGAGCCTTAAAAGAAGCTGATAGTACTGAACTACAAACAGGATGAGTAGAAGGAGATAAACCCCTACATCTTCCCTTTTCAACCAGTGCAAACCCCTGTACTCACAATGCAGTGTTTCAGAAGACAGGCAATGAATGTTTCATGTGGCTGATTAGAGAAACATGCATAGCAGTGTCGACAGCAACACAGCATGAGGTTGGGTTAAAACAGAAAAACTTTTCCTACATAACTGAATCAATGGCAACGTGGCTCTCTAAAAACTATCAGGTAAAAAGCAACATGAGCAATGACAAAACTAATGAAAGACCTTAATTCCTTTCACTCTCTGAAGATGCTGCAAAGCATGTGGGTATGGGTGCAGGTGTGCATGTACAGCCAGGTGGAAAAACATTTACCTGAACCTCCAAATTCACTGTGTAATGATGTTAACACATCACTCACTATTTAACACTTCAGAGTAATGAAAGTATAATGCAGCTAGACTTCTTTATCTTTGAAACTTAATTTGCTAATCCTAATAAAAGTTTCTCCTTTCTGTGTTCAACTCTCTGGTAATCTATTTAGCTGTTCAGAGAGTGTGATATATGAGAATAAATCATGCTTTCTTCACAGAAAGTGAGATACAGGCTAATGAGTGTTAGTGTTGTCTCCTAAACTACTTTCAAAGGTATGAATTATGGAAAGGCATAAACATATGTGGGTAAAGCAGACTTAAAATGCAAGCCTTCACCATCACTTTCTATCCCTCTTCCACTTCCTGGACAGACACCAAAACTCTGAATCTGGACCCAAGCCATGAAAGCCATCAGATTTCTAATCTCTTCTGACATTGTTCACAGCTCCATTTTTTTCCAGATTTTTTGGTTTTGTTTAGCACATATTTGGGTGCTGAACTCAACTGTGATCTGGCTGCCTAAAGCAAAGTGCCCAGTGCTAATTGAGAAGCCTCTGGATAGCCAAGATGCCTGTCTGGTACAGGCAGATTATGACACAAGGTCTCAGAAAAGACCCACATGCTCTGCAGCAGCAGCTGGTGGCTGGGGTGGGTACCCTACAGCTACTCTACATCTAGAACAGCACTAAATGCCTAGGTTTGAGAGGCAGAATATCATGCCTCATGGCTGACAACACTCCCTAGCAGGGAGACGTCAAGAGTTTTGTCATCTAAATCCCACGATTATTATCTTAGCCAAAGGAACTTCTAATTACACTTATTTTGTCCTCTACTAGAAGTGCAGTCAGATCAAAGTGTGTCATGCTAAGACTCCTTACATATCCATTATATGAGGGTTGGGAGGCTCCCCCTAGTTTAGATGTGAACTGATTTCCCAGTTAAGACATCTCCATTATGTAGGTGGTCCAATGCTCAAGGAAAAGCAATAGGCACAACCAAAACAGGAATGTTCTTGAAAAGTATTGCAGCACCTGATCTGGTTTTCTTCCAAACAGAATCGGTTTCATGGGTACCACAGCTGTCCTCAGAACTTAACTAACAGACAGTAAATGAAGTTTACCAAGGTATTTGCTTCAAAACTGCATTATTGCTCTGAACCATATTGCTAAGGTTACACTGCTCATTCAAAGCTTAGATTTGACCCAGGGCCACAAGACTAGACCATTTATAAGGTTTTATCAGCTTCATTTTCTGGTGTAGTAGTTTCCATGGTTTAGAAAACATTGTATTTTTTTAAAAATGCACCTCTCCTGCCTTTACTGGCATTTGTATGTCACCCAAGGCTTCGAATCACCGTGGACATCTGGCAAAAAGGGGCTAGGATAACTCAGAGTTGATGGCCACTACCTGATCTTTCATAGTTTTATGAGTTTCAAGTTCCAGCTACAGTTCAAGTATTCAAAAAGCCAACCAGATTTCAAGGAAAGTCATGGCTGTTATAATGACCTCAAGCTGATATCTCAGTAACTTCAAGAGACAGCAGCTAATGTAGAAACATTTTGGTGACCACCAAATTAAAATATCCTGGTTTTAAAAAGTTTTGTTATGGTGAAGTTATTATCAGGCTCAAGTAAATCTTGTATTCACCCATCTGGAATTGAATCTACAGAGACATCTTCTACAACATCAGTATTTGGCTCAGTAGCTTACCTCCTTATTTCCTCTTCCCCAATCTACCAATAATACAACACACAGTGCTTATTTGTCCACCGCTACAAGTGATCTATCACACCTTAAATAAATAGTATAGAATGTCTGATTCCTTTCATATCTATTTTTTATTGCAAGTTGTAATGGACAGCTAGTGAAATGGCAGTTCTGTGAAATCACAACCATGTTTATCATTATCATGGTCTCAAAGATGCTGTTGCTGTAAGGGGGCAAGTGCTAACACACTTGTAGCCGCTTCTAACCTCATGCAGAAGACTCCTCTTTTTGTTTTAGGAGTCCAGAAGCACAAGCGGGGCAGGTTATGTTCAGTCAAACCTGCTTCTAGGGTATCTTTGAGTTATTATCATACCATCCATCTTCCTTTTCATATGTTGCAGCTGACTGTATGGGAATAACTTGGTCTCTTCCGTATAGTCTATCCAAACCACACATACTACCCAGTGCTGCTGGGACTTTTATAAATGACTCAATAAAGTTTCAATCAATCCAGCTATCATATTATTTTGTTAAGAACAGGTACACAGAATCCTCCATTGATCAGAAATCTACAGGTGGATGCATTTTCTACAGAAATCTCTGACTCACATAGGAGCATGGTAAGCACAGAAGAGCTATGTCTCTTTAATTTGGTGAAGAAGCTACTTCATGCTGATGCAATAACTAAACCACACAAGCAGTCAAGTTTCAAGTTTATTCCTACCAATTAATTTGGAAGGCATAATGCATTTTCCTCTTCAGTAAACAATCTTTTGTTTTCCTTGGAGACACCAATACTTGAAAACTTGATAGTAGAAGCAGAAAATCAGCCTATAAACGAATCATCTTGTTTAGAGCAAGCTACTAGTGATGATCAAATCCTGCATGAGATTTTGTAGCATGGAATAGCTCAGGAGTAAATGTTTTTCATTATTTCAGGGCAGCGCATAGCACAAATGCACAAAATAAAAAAAGCAATGCAGTCCCTAAGATGCAATCTCATTTGCTACTATTCGCTGTGGGGGAAATGGTTGGCTTGGAATTTGGGTGACCTTTACAACGCCCATGGGAAGCTCTCTCAGACAGACGGCTTCCTCCATTGTGCTTTAAAAATCCAGTTCATTTCTGAGTGGGCAAACGCTTTCATCAAATCAATGGTTGTTCAACAAATTATAAGATTTTTCTCATTGATGCAAAATGATGCAATGTTAAGAATAGTTTCAAGGCTTGTTGGAAACAATTCCAATTACAAACACTTCTTTATTACAATATTCTAGGACGATCAACATGAATTGGTTTTAATAGCTACTCTTCTTTTTTCAGGCTGTAGTGCAGTTGAACTCCTATAGCTGGGCACCGGTCTGAATTGCAGCAGTGAAGATGCGATGAGAAGCCATGGGGATGCTTTGGAACTCATAATTACTTTGATCAAATGTAGAAAGTGTTGGACCAACTGACTTTGCAGTCTACAATCAACTTTTCTACCCTTTACTGTCATTATCAAATGTTAACCCCTAAAATGTCCTCATTCCTGCTTAGAATAAACACATTAGAAACACCAAACTGGTAAAAAATGAATGAAGAGAAAGGAAAGAAGGTTTTCTTCATTTTATCAAAACTTTTTTATTAATATGCATGAATTCTATACTAATCAATAAGTAGTAAGTACTGTTTAAAGAGATTTAATGCTGCCTCTTACGTAGTGTCGCTATTGAGCCAGGAACGGAGAGATGTAGCAATACAGAAATCCAGCAAAAGAATGAATGAATTATTTATTAATTTTACAGTCATTTTTATATAGTCTAGTTCCATAAAGCAATTGGATGGTGTTCACACTTCTCCTAGGGTGATTGGTTTAGGTTCTATCACATCCATGGTAAAACATTTTCTCAGTCTACCATAAACAGAACTTAGCAAAACACCAGATGTGAATACTGTTTACATAAACTAACTTACTGTTTTCATATCTTGCGTGAGAAAGGAAAGGTTCTCAAAGAATTAATGCAAGAAGCTGGAAAATTCATCTGCTAGCAGCATTTCGGTATCCACAACATAGAAAAACACCCTAATTTTCAGTTACTGATTTGTTTTCAACCTGCTTCTGTAGGGCTACTAGAATAAAAACAGGAATGTAAGGGATGTTTTTTCTGAAAATTCTAATGTGAAAAAACAATCATTCACAGCTTCGATATTAAAAAACATAGCAAAGAAGACAGAAGCACTACACATCACTCAGTGCAGATGACTTTTATACTGAAGCCTTGGGAAGAAATTAATCATGGCTGTAAGTAGGCAGAACGCAGCTGGGAGTGGCTGAATTGTGCTTGCAACCAAGG
The DNA here is from genome assembly GCA_013397775.1 of Eulacestoma nigropectus. NCBI lineage: Eukaryota > Metazoa > Chordata > Aves > Passeriformes > Eulacestoma > Eulacestoma nigropectus. Next base: position 250,089 of record VZTE01005227.1, on the reverse strand, counting down.
CAAACTGGACAGAACTCTGTAGGGCAGCTCAGCTGGATTCCTGAGCAGTGAGAGGCTGCTAACCATCACAGCCTTTAAAACACCACAGTAGTAAAACCTCACCAAATGGCTGCAAGAAAGTGTTTGGTCTCAGACCCAGTGGGAATTTCCTCAGATTTCAAATAGTGGGTCCCATATGCCAAGATCCCTGCAGCATTTCCTGGCTGGAAAGTAAACAGCTGAATGTCTTTGGCACAGTTTTCACTACTGCTGCTCAAGCAGTTTTTGTATGAGTTTGTATGGGCACAGCTATCATAACACTGGAATTACGAAAAAAATCTTTTTTAAGTCAATAATTTTTCGCTAAATCTCTGGAAAGTGTGTATAGGGAAAGTATGAACTGACAAAAAAACCACCTTAAAAATAGATAAAGAAACATGCAGGAGTTTTTACTCATCTCAAGCAGAAATCACTCTTCAATCATTCTTCTATATATAAAGACAACACTTCCAAGTGTGAGTTAAAGTAGGATGTGCCCTTCAAAATTCAGGAAGGACTCTTTTTCTCCTTTCCTGCATTAACATAGTTCCATTACAATCTTAACATTGTCAATATTGCAGTTACTCTAAGAAAGAGACTGTTTCCTAATACACTAAGGCTATTATCAAAGTAGGCAGGTTCCAAAAATGCAGATTAACCACCCTGTGGTCATACTGGCATGAAAAAGGCCAGGTTCAAACATCATGCGAGAACTCTTTGGTCTGCAGCTGACTGACACCTGGACATGCTGCAAATGATGCCTGACTTGATTTTCAAGACTGAGATTACCAAAACATTACAGCACTGAGCAGTATCAACACATCTATTCCAACAGCTGTTTTGCTGGCAAACTCCAGGGAAATCCCTTATCATAATCTCATATTATGAGCAACCTCAGAGAAAATTTCTTGCTCTTTCTCAGAGAGGAATTTTCAGTAAATGCCAAACTCTATTTATGGTAGTGTACAAGATGGAAACGCTGGTGGTAAGGAAAGCGTTCCCTAGCTCCTCCTCCGCAAGTGGGAAGACGCTCCTGAGCTATGTCCTTCCTTCAGTAGGAAAAATTGAACATTTAAAGCCCAATACTTGGTCAACAGAAAACGGAAACCAAGACAGTGGGCTTTGTTGATGCTTTTATATGAGGAATAATAAGACAAATTTTTATTTTTGCCCGCTTAAATGAGAAAAAGCATTGATGTTGTGTGAAAGGATAGTGAGAGCTACTTATACAGTGATGCTATAAGTTCAGTTTGTTGCATAATAGAGAACAAATGAAGTGGACTAATTCTAACAGAAGGGAGCAAGTCATAAAGCCCAGCCCTCTAAAAAGCACACAAGCCTCTTCTTTCTTGTGTTAAAAAGTTCTCAGATATTTTCTGAGAAAAAAAGTCTTTGTTCAAGGTTACTCTTCTCAGAATTCATAATATCTGTATCTGAGCTCTTCGGAAAAACCAGTGTTTCTCAGAGCAGTGTGAAACCTTACCACCTAGGTTCAGTTTCTCCCAGGCATTGTATGTGTGTGTATATTGAGGCCTACCTGCCAGATAAAAATCAATAACAATGCAGGTTAGATGAGAAGGTGGCAAAAGAAAAAAAGACTGCATGAAAGAATAAACATTCAGAGAACCACGGATGCCTATTGCTGGCTGAATTCTTCAGGACTCCTAAGCTTACAATAGATCTCTCAGATATTGATCCTTTTTCCTTGGTATCAAAGAGATGAACAATCCCACTGAAGTTTGCAGGAGCTGACGGATGCTATGAAAGTCTTTTCACAAGAGCACTGGTAAAGTTCCTTGCCTGTTTCTTCAGCCGGAAGATCATATGGCTTCACTGTTGAAAGAAACAAAACAGCAAACAAACACTGAGAAATTCTTTTAAGGTGAAATAAGTATTCAGGCTGACCTTGCCTTTCAGATGCAGAGAATCACATTGTTTCTGTATGAAAAGCAGGTTCTGCATTGGTTAGGTTTGCAGAAAATAAGCCCCATTTTTGTCAATAATTCTGAAGGTCTTACAAGCCTAACGTTACAATCTTGTGTGAAAGGATAGTGAGAAATACTTATACAGTGATGCTATACGTTCAGTTTGTTGCACAATAGAGAATGTTTTGATGGTGGCATGTTAACAGTTAAATTGAGCTAGAATGAAAATGAATTCTTCAAGATTTTCAGCACCCCGGAACACAAAGAAGAACCTGGGAGCATTTTTGACAAATTAGGCCTGAACAAGTATGACAGAAGTGCGTAGGCATTGTTAAGAAAGCCTTCTGTCAAGGTAAATATAGTTGTTTACTCTGATAACACCAATGAGCAACTTCTCTCTGTTAGACAAGTCAAATTCATTCAAAACTGCACTAGGTACTGAATTGCTATCAAGCTTAGTGTAAACAGACAATTAACCTAAAAAGTGTTAGGAAAATTTATATATTGTGGAAAGATTTTGAATTCTCCTTTTTTTCCTCTTCCATATTAAGGTTATTGGAATCATTCTTTTTCTCATCAGTATAAAAGGAAAAAGACCTTCACAAAATAATTCCATGTCTTTATGTATCTAAATCCTCAAATTGGATTACTTGGGACTTGAGCCAATACAAGAATTAAAGATGTCAACAGGAGGGTTAAATGATGCTTTGATATCTATCAAGGTAGTGTTTTCCCCTCAGACGACAGGCTGTTCACAAGGAGCTACAGGACTTCCATACAGCCTTTTTGCTAAAGCCACCGCCGGCTGCATGAAGAGGATATAAGAGGACCACAAAAAGTTTTTAAATTCATTTTGCTAACCAGTTACACAACCCTTGAGTGTTGTATACCAGTGATATTACCCAAAGCGACACTAGTTTAGCACTCTGAAGAGCACTAATCTCTTCCAAGACTTGTTTCTCAGGAGAGAGCTGAGCTTGTTCCAGCAGGGAGCCCTTTAGCCCTGTCTGTCCTGCCATTCCCAGTGCACTGGCCCAGAGGCCTGTGGCTCTGGTTTGTCTCAGCTGCAGATCCCGAGGCAGACACAGATGGCAGCAGTGGCACTGCAGCCCGGTCGGGGAGCCGGCTGGGGGGCAGCGGGAAGAACTGCAGCACTGCACCTCTCAAGATCTGCGGCACTGCACCTCAAAGACTGCAGCACTGAACCTCTCAAGGTCTACAGCACTGCACCTCTCAAGATCTGCAGCACTGCACCTCTCAAGATCTGCAGCACTGCACCTCAAAGACTGCAGCACTGCACCTCAAAGATTGCAGCACTGAACCTCTCAAGGTCTACAGCACTGCACCTCTCAAGATCTGCAGCACTGCACCTCAAAGACTGCAGCACTGCACCCTCTCAAGGTCTGCAGCACTGCCCCTCTCCAGGTCTGCAGCACTGAACCTCTCAAAGACTGCAGCACTGCACCTCTCAAGGTCTGCAGCACTGCCCCTCTCAAAGTCAAGCCTCTGTGGGGCTGCCAGCCCTTGCACCCCACCCAGTGAAGCGCTGCCAGAGCTGTGTGGTCACATAGACCCAAGGGTAAGCTTGTCTGGTCTCAGCAGAAGGAAAAAGGCTAAAAGCTTTTCCTCTCTTCCCCACTGAATTAATTGTTGGTATGTGAAGTACTTCCTTCACAAAGAGAGTATGCTATTTAAACGGCTGAAAGGCTGAAGCCTAATGTGGGCAAAAAACGCATTTTTTCTTATTATCTGAGGTTGGCAGACATGTATTTACAGATGAATCAACTCATTTTCCTGGGCAGAGAGACAAATCAAATCCCTAGAGCTTCATACCATGGGAATTGCTTTGGAATGTATTCCAAGTGGTCCTTTATAAAATAACAATGCAGTTTTGAGCCAGCAGCTACTCGTCAAAGTATTGATCCTTTCCTGGCATAACAACTTGTTTAGATGACATAATGTTTCCAGTAGAGCCAAGGGCACCTCAGCCCTCTACAGACATGCTTGAGCACATTGAAAAGAGCAATGAGATGCATTGCTGATGAATAGCCCTTTGCCTTCAAGAAAGGAGAATTTGAATGCAGACAAGGATTTATTAACATATATGTTTGTTTCCCATTTTGAGATGAGTGAAAACAAAAGTAGAAGCTTCAAGCTTATAAATACAACAGAAAATTTCCAAAGGTAGGTTAGATACTGAAAGGTTACAGGACAACAAGGGTATTATGAAAAATATTGTGGCCAAATTGAAAGCCTACTAAAGGCAGTTTTATCCTAGATCCATCATTTCTAAAAACTAGATGAAAATTGACCGGTATTTCTCTGCCATAATAATCTTCTCATTAATTTTACTGGTTTTCAGCATACTGCCAACTATTAGCAATGAAATAAAGTGGACATTTTCTTCTATTGTGCAGTGTGAAAGAGAGAAAATTGGGATACTATAAAAAACGCATATAGCTGCTGCTGTGGTGATTTATTCCTTTGCTGTTCCCATATATTCACACTTCAACTGGATAATTATTTAAGAACTATGAAGAAATTGCTTGTTACTGTTTCCAAAGGAAAAGGTTCCAATACAGACTCCCTCCCACGACCTATGTTACAGAAGGTATCAACTCTCTTGACTTCTCAGTGAAAAGAGAAAGAGCACATTTCCAGACAGAAGTTTACATTTTAGTTGGACTAAAACCTATGCAGAGCCATGTGGCCCCTTTTTCTCACTACACAAACACAGGAAAGCTCATTTTGAGACTTTAGACATAGCAATTTAAATAAATTTGTTCCATTAAATTTCCTTTTGCCAGAAAGATGAGAAGTCCACTATTCTTGGTGATACTCTAACAAAACAACATTTTAATTTGATTTCTAAATAAGAGTAAGTATCTGTATCTAATATGCATTCATATATATATACATATGCCATATCTAAAACAATATAATGCTGTTGAGAGTTTAATACAGCCAAAGAGAGTGGAATAATAACAAGAAATTCAAAAGGGAATACCTTTGAGAGCAATTCATAGGTTGTGCAGCCCAAGGGATGGTTATGACCATCTCCTCTGATTTTCTCCTCAAAGAACATAGATTTTTCACACAGTAAAAACCTGAGTCAGGACTGATGAATTATAGCAAAAGCACAGCAAGGTTTTCAGCAATATAGCTGAAATTAACAATGCTTTCGCTAGTATTACTTTCCAATGACTATTTCATGTTACAGCTCTGCTACATTCTGGAGTAGTGATTGTCATTATCATTACTTGCAACTTTTAATTTTTGCCATGAGTGATTTTGTATTTTTAGAGCATTAGTAAAAATGTTCGCTAGCATTGACTGAGAACTGGTACAAACAGAAGAGCATCACATACAAATTTATATAAGTCATAGACAATAAAGATGGTATGGTATCAGATAGTAATGATAATTATAGTATTATTAATGTGGGAACAAGAACACAGTATGACACAAGCTTTTTTTTTAGTGTTTGTAAAAGAACAGACAAAGCTTTTTCTGGTAGAAATCTATCTGTTCTTCCCTTGGCTACATTAATTAGTCCAGTGTAAGACACAATCTCTTTGAGCAAGTCTTTTACAAAACAAAACCAAGAAGGAAAAACCAGACATTTTCAAACTTCATTAGTATTTCAATATTGTTCCTGTTCTACAGTCTGTGGCTGAGTTTCAGTGTTGGAGACATCTTTGAAAAATTACACATTTAACATATTTATTTCCTCTGGTTACTTATGAAATCTTACTTTAATGACCATGCATACTAGAATTATTACCACTATACTTCAAGATTTCAGTAGGAGAGATTAAACCTTTGAACTCCTTCGATTTAAAATGGCTTTGACTTCTGAGACCTTCCTGTGATTACCTTATCATTTTCTCTTCAAAACTTAGGGACTCTCTGGTGGTTTTATATCAATATTTTCAGTTCATTTCTTGCACTAAGATTGCCAGTCCTGAAACAACTGACAAGACCATTCAAGGAAAATTGCAAATTTTCAGTTCAAGGTTTAGAAGCTAAACTGTTCTCTTTTATTACCTTACAACATGATGCTACATGCTGTGTTATACCAGAAAGTGATATGAATAGCAAAATACTTAATTCTCACTTTTTAGTCTGAGTTTTCTTTTTTTTCACTTAGCTGAAAACCATCTACTATTCCTACCCAGTTCTCAAAAGTAATAAGATCTAAAAAGAACAAAATTGCAGGTTTTGATTTTTTTTTCCAATTCCCCTCACAATATTAAATATGGAAAAACATTCATCATCTTCAACTAAGGACTACTTTGTAAATCTAACTCACTCACAAAATATACCTCTTGGACAAGGAGCAGCAACATCTAGAAGCAAATGTATAAAATATTTTGTTACCTTTATCATATATTTTCACCCAAACATCTGTAGCTACTCCTATTTTCTTTGCACTATAATTTTGCTTATGTCTCTTCCACCTCAAGCTCTCAACCTCTCTGTTACTAAATCCTAAGCCTTGCCAACACTCTCTACTCTATTCTACTGAAAGTCATGCTGGGACTGTTACTAGGACTCCAACTGCCTTATCTTCATTACACTCATTGCTCAGTTTACATTTGCTCTCGTTCAAGCAAAATCATACACAAACCACAAAACCAGCAATAAATATTCAGTAACAGACAGTTCATGAGACCTGATACAGACTTACCTTTCAAGTAGCAAATTCCATTCCTCTTTCAGAAGAAAACATGACTTTGATACAACTCACTTGACTTGAATAATAACTATAATGTATTATACTGAAGGTGCTTCTGGAAATTATATCTATGCAACACACCATAAGGCCAGCTGTAATTTTTTTTATTTTATCCAGTATTTTTCATTCACCTTACACTACCTGAACTTACTCTACCATGAATGCTTTTTTACAGAAATTGTATTAATAGGATTTCAATGCTGAAAATATGTGGAACACTAAGAAAGAAGGGAATAAGACTCTTTTCAGTTCTGTGGCATTTAGGTAAAACCTTATAAAACGAAGGCCTTGTTGCCTTTGTAAAATCACAGCTCAGGCCTGTAACTTTAGCTAGAGAAGGACCGTGGGAAAGAGGCATAGCTGAGTTACTGTTAGAAAAACATGCTGCATGTTTATTGTATGTTCATCTGGTGGTGTGTGGTGATTGGTTAATTCAAGTCTGTTGTGCCTTAAAACTATGTAAACTCTAAAACTCTATAAAAGAGGCTACATGGTATTAAAGATAAGCATTTGCTCGGAAGTACCCATGGGGTTCGTATGTCGTGTTTGTCTCAACAGCCACAAGTTCAAGTCTACATTTCAACTGCTGTGCAGAGAAACACTGAAATGGGATTAAAAAGCAAACAGTGAAACTTAATTACCTTCTAATACACATTTGGATCAAAGAGAAATTAACTGAGAGATAAATAAGGTCAAACAGCATGGTAAAGGCTTTGCTATCTTCAAGAAACACCAACAAAAACTAATCCCTCCCACAGACACAAATGACATGAAAAATGCACTAACAGGGGCTTAGAGACATGAAACGAGATGTCAGTGGTAGACTTAGACACAGAGATCTGAGAAAAAAACATAAAAGCACTGGTGATGAAGCTGGATAGTGAAAGACAAGACTAGAGAAAAAAAATCCCCAAGTCCCAAAACCCAAACTCCAAATCCTGCAGCCGTCAGTCATGAATATTTTGAGGTAACAAATGTATGCTCTCAAGATAAATGGTAGATGTCAATTACCACACAGCCTGATGCATTCTAACACCTGGAAATATCTGCTGAAAATAATTCATTGAAATTTCTACGTATCATCATGTCTCCATTCTTCTTAGACACATGGGAGGAGTTACAGATTTACTCCTAAATAGCTTTCTTTGACCAAAACAAGGAAGGGACCAAGGACATGATTGATGCTACTGGCATGCCAAATGCGATGCCTCCATGCTGAATACATCTTCTGGGAACAATGGACCAAACACAAAAAGAAACACAGACTATGCAGAGAATGAACTAAAATAATGAAAAAGTAAATAATGCTGATAAATATTTCTGTCTGTGTCTGCTGTTTTTCCTGAAATTTGAGATTAAGTGGCCCACTAGAAGAAAAATGACCAAAATAGAGTGGTTGAACCTAAGCACCTAGCTTGCTGTTGAATTCCTTCTCAGAGTTACAAGACACATTGTTTCAGGTACTTCCTCAAAAAAATTTCAATAATACAAACTGTGAAAAGAAGAAAAGAAGTTAGGCACATAGTAAGATGAGTATGGCTGTTTCAAACAGAAACCTAAGGGATCCGAGAGCCCTGCTCACTCATATTACATGCCCAAACCTAGTTTTGCACTCAAGTACATTACAGATGATTCTTAAGGAAAAAAAAGAGCCAATTTTTAGATTCAGAAAAACTCTAGACACACATCTTTTACATTCTGTCCTGTTACATGTCCAGTTTTTAGACTAAAGCAATAGCTTTGCTATTTGTTATGATTTGCCATATAAAAAAAAGGGGGGGGGGGTGTTTCTGTGTCCGTTCCAAAGAGTTGCCTACTCTTACTGACCTTAGAGAAATGGTATTGCCTATTTCCTCATCAACTCACAGTACTAAGCAGGTCTCCTGGAATCTCTAAAGCTCTTCCAATATCTTGAGACCTTTTTTACTTCAAGAAACATAAACTAATGCTCCAATAACTTTGCTTTTCACCTTGTTCTGATAGTAAGTTGAATGTGAAATTCAGAAACTGATATGAACTATATAATGTAAAGAAAATAAGTTTCTCTCAACAGTGAACAGAAGAGAATGACCATGGCTCAAAGCCAGATACATATTCATTTATTACTCTATGTTTGAAGTTCTGTCATTCTGTAATGCTATGTTTAAACACTCACTGTATATACAGGAGGCACAATTAAGTGGAATTTCAAGGAACTAGAAAAATGTTTGAAAGAAGACCTGTTGCTTTTGCCAACTTCTCTGTCTTCTACCCTGTACTTCCACTTAAAAGCGTCCTTCTTTCTCTGAGTCATTTACGCCTTAACTGCATATTGCATCAGACTTCAGGAAAGAGCATTTCCATCCTCTGGGCTGCCAGTGAGCAGCAGTTCTTGGACACAGACTGCAGCTCCAGGCTGCATCCAGCAGGCTGTGTCAGTTGATGTCTGGACACAGACAAAAACAAAGCTAAAAACCTTCACCTAAAATGCATTAAATGTCAACACGAGCTCTGTCACTAATATTTTAGTGAATGACAACTTTTGAAAATTACCCACATCAATCACTCTTTTAGACAGAGAAACAAGAGACAAAGACATTTACCCCAAACCAGCACGTATTTATTTATTTTTCTGTCTCACAGCCTTCTGTCACTGATATTTAATAGAGTGTGAGTGTGCATGATTCCATACATGTGCATTACCAATGTAAATGTGTTTTGGCAAATTTGCTATTATTTTCAAAATCTTTTTCAATTCATGTGTAATAGGAAAGGCCACTTACAGAGAAAATGTTACAAAATGCTATGGTGATGGCTTGTCTTCAATGATGACTCCTCCTGGCCATTACTCTCTCATGTTGATTCTTTCCCTCTTTCTTCCTCTCCAATTTTCTGGAGAAAAATTGCACTGCCCTGAAAGAGGTCTTGTGACTATGTGATTTGCTGGACCATATCTAACCTTCTTGAATGTAGCTATTGCTTATCCCTCTTCTTTATCATCCTTGTTTTCTTTCTTCCATGGTTCTACACAATTGCTTATTCCGTTTATCTTATCTTGCCTCATGTCTTTTTGTCCGAGTACCAAGTACTGTACACTCTGGGATTGTTTTCTACCCAAGAGTAACTGTTGTCTTCCTCTCTGATTCTACCTGAATTCTAGTTTTGGATTAGCTTGCTTGGTGACTTCACTCCATTTGCTCAATTTTACTTTAAAGAACTGTTTCTTCCATGATATTTACAATGAAGTACATGAAGATAATGGCTTGGTAGAAATGCATGCCCATGGACTAGACAAAACAGTGACCAGCAACCCTAGAAAGCCTTCTGTGCTTCAGAAAAATTTCCACTAGTTTGTTAGAGCAGTAAAAACACACATAAAATAATTCTTCAGCATGGAAGTGTCTCATTTGAATTCACTTTAATTTTTTTCCTTATTGATTAAAGCAGACAGAAAAAATGCATGTAGAGACACATGGCCTTGTCAGCTTGTAGAGTGAATTTAAGCCACACCTCACAGTTGCGTCAACATTGCAGCATGTTGCTGACACAGCAGGGTAAAGATCAGCATGAGAAAGCACTCCCTAGCTTATACAACTTCATCAGCAAATCCTCCTGGTCTGAGTGCAGTGAAGTTTGCAGGGGAGTGCTGTTGTCAGCTTAGTTAATTATGTTTAGCATCAATCTATACTCTCACATCTGTCATCAGAAAAACTTCTTTTCCCAAGGCACACTGCACCTCCACAGAGAAGTCCACCCGTGTAACCACAGCAGCAGAGCAGAAGTTTTCCAGAACAGATAAGCTAAAACCCAAACTGAATGTTCACCTGGATGCATAGCTCACCAGCTATCACACTAAATAACATCTCAGTGCCTACTTTGTTCAAAACATTGCTAGTGCAAGCTACTACACTCCTCATTTTGATCACCCAAGAGCATGGATACACATGCACATTTTAGAACATACCAAAACTTCCCGAGCATCCTTAATAACAGTCACCAACTGTATGCAGCTACCTGATTCTGAAAAATGCTCAAGTTAAAAAGAAAGCAAAGGGGAAAAAAAAGAAAAAAACATTCAAAAGGGAAAAAAAAGGGAGAAAAGGAAAATAGAAAGAAGTCTACAAACTCTCTATAGCTTAATATATTATTTGACCATACTGGCAACAGACCTCTTCCTAACTATAAATTCTTGCACACAACTTTTAATGAAACAAAACAAATATGACAATACACATTTTAATATTTTTTTATTGCTCTGGAATAACAAAAATTCCCATTCAAATGGTACCTGAAATATTACTGCAGTCGCCATGCATCAAAGCCTAGTTAATACACCTGTGCAGATTTGAAACAGCTGGTTTGGAAGTTTGGATGTTCTTGAAGACTGTGCTTACCAGCTGCAGTAGGTGAGTCCCAGCCGTGACTGCAATGTTGTTGTGCTCCTCGAATATCAGCACCTGGACACTGGCAGTTCTCCTCAAGCATATAGAGACTGACAGTGGAACCTGCGCACACCCTCAGCTGTCCATGTTACATTTGTGTAACCAGAAAAGTTAAGCAGGAACACTGCTAAAATACATGCTCAAACCAAACTCTCCTTCCATAGCTGTGAACTTAACTTCTTGTGATACTCAATTAGTACCATTTTGTAAGTCCTCTTCAAGGACACACTCTTTGTGGCCAGATCACCTTGAGTGGTGGGCATAAAGAATTGCACCTAACTTACTTGATGAGGTCTTGAAAGGTTCCTCCTTCCAAATCCCTTGCATCTTCAGAACCTTGGCAACACAGTTCTGTGTCAGGGATACAGTAAAACTCAGGATAAGAAGAAAATATAAAAATGAATGGAAAAGGAATGAAAACAGTGTCCTTGCCTTCTTGAAAGTCAACAGCAGCTGGCTCTGTAGGACTTTAGTCCACAGGTCTAAGACTGGCAGCAGCCCTTCACAGTAGCAGACAGGGGTACTTGCAGTTCTTGATACAAATGTAGCCCCATTTGCAGGTCAGATTTATGCATGGGAACAATCCATGCAACCGTCAGTTGTTTCCACCACAAAATTCTGCAACACATTAAAACTTAGGCACAAGGCAACACATACTTAATACAATGAAATATTAATAATACAATTAACCTTGTACTGACCTGATTACGTAACTCAGCAAAACCTCCACTGCTAAAATGAACCAGAAGTTCCACATGGCTGCACCAGACTGACACAAAAGTTAAATGGTGTCACTTCAGGATTCAGGTCAACTGTCATAAGGATGACACATGGCTGGGCTGTCTAGGCTGAACCTAACTATGTTTCCCTTTGACAAATATCAACAATGAACAAATAAAAATAACTGAAACAGTTTTAACACCCAGATTAATGCTAATGATGGAACGTATGTTTTATGGATTTATCATTTTTGATAAATAATTTTTTATTTTGATCACTTTGTCACAAGTAAAATACCTAATTTTTGTATTCTAGCAGCAACAAGTATAATTTAAATTTATCTAGCTATGACTAAGCAAACTTCAAGTCATGACTTTGCAGGATTCATTTCACTTCAGCTAAGAGGCATAGAACATATTACATTTATTTTTCTTGTGTATTCCATTAATGCTGATGATACTCAAAGTCCAGAATCTGTAAGAGGACCCCTACCTAAAGGACACAAATGGAGAGGATGATACTACCTACAGCATATCTATCTATAAATGGCATTGAAATTACACCTTTCACCTGTGGATGGTGATCTAGCCAGATCTGTGAAACATTTCATTTTTGTCAGTTCTTAGAATGCAACTACTAAAGTAAATTCCAAAGCAGGAAGAAAACTTCTTTTTTCTTTTTAATTCTTAAGAAATAACTTACACATGAAATACATACTAAAGAACAAACGTTGCACTGCAGATCAGGTCTTATATTACGTGCCAATCTTTGGTATGTTAAATGATATGCTAAATTGCATTGAGATGCAGCAAAAAAATTCCTGTAACTCAGCACTGTTTTCTCAGGACCCATAATCCAAAGACTAATATAAAACTGTATTTATTTTCTTGGCAGAAGTGAGGAATCCTTGGATCAGAATTGCTGGGAAACCTACAGATACAAATAAAACCCCTCAATCTTGTACCATCTCAAAGCCATAAATGAGGTGGGCACAATGATTGGAGAGCTTTTAAAACAAAAGAAGCTTAAACCCCCCCCCACCTCCCCCGGGTTGATAATTGGAAATAATTGTACAAAGATAAAAGTAGAAAAAATGTGATGCATTTTGTTATAAACCGATGCCCGCTTATCTTCGATTAATGTCTCCATCCATTTACAAGGCGAATTTTGCACTTCTAAGGAGTACTCTGAGGAATTGCTCTGTACGGTTCAATCAAAAAGGATTAAAGTCTGAACACGTCACACTGGGAGCGCCGCGAAGTAATCCCTGAGTTAAAGAAATGCTTTGGACGGGAAACACCCGCGGGAACCTCCGTGACGGGGCTCCGTGACGGGGCTCCGGGCCGGGCCGGGCCGGGCCGGGGCCGCCCCCACAGCGGGCGCTCCCGGGGCCGCCCCCGTCCGCCCCAGCGTCCTCTCGCTGCGATTGGCCCGACCGGACCCACCCGGCAGCAATCTCACTTCTGGTTGGCTCAAACTTCCGGGCGGCGTCGAGGGGCGAATGAGGCGCGGCGTTGTTTTCCTGTCCTAAGATGGCCGCGCTCAGTGGTGCTTCTGTGGAAGGAATGGCGGGGAGTGAAGCCTGAGGGAGCGGGCCGAGGCTGGGGCCGCGAGCGCGGAGGGGGATGAGGTGACGCCACCATGGCGAGCGACGGGGGCAGGAAGCAGTTCTGGAAGCGGAGCGGCGCGAAGGTGCCGGGCAGGTGAGAGGAGCCGCGGGAAGGTCGGTGTCGCGGGCCCCTGGACGGGGCCGGGCCAGGGGGGACGGCTATGCCCGGCCGGCTTCGCTGTGATCCCGACACCGCGTTCCTGCCCCCTCGGCCGCCCAGTCCAACGGGACCTCGCAGGTCCTGTGAGCCTCTCCTGCAGGGACCGTGTCTGGTCGGTCACTGCTCAGACCCGGTTCTCTTGTTAGTTGGGTGCTGGGAGCCTTCCAGTGCTGGGCACCTCCAGTTGTCTGGTGGAGATCGCCGTTGGTCAGTAAATGTTGGTTATAACTTGTATCAGAAAGGTCGTTAAATAATTATCTGAATGTAAGTTTCCAGCCTGATACCATGGTTAAAGGAGTTAACGTGATCATGGGGATGTATTCACCGGGAAATTTTGAGTGAGAGAATGTGTTTGTAGCTCTCAGCAGTGCCAAGTTAGGATGTTTTGACACTTGATATAAGTTATGATATTTTTCAAATACTTTGCGGGAAACTTCACTTTCTAGGCATAGAGACATGTTTTAGCTTCTGCTACGTATTTCAAAATATTGTCAATTTCTCAACTTTCTTTCTGATGTGTGAACAGCAGACCACTTGTTGTATTATTGCAAGGAGCTACAAGCACATTCTCCAATTCAAGATTTTCCAGGGAATAGATTCCCAAAGTCACGTTAACTCTTTTGATTGTTACATCAGGCTGGGAATGCATGTTCAGATAATTATTTAGCAATAGTGTTCTCTGGTCTCATCCCTAAACTGTTCTCACAGTACAGTTTTCTATAATCTTTTTGTAAGAGAGATGTGTACTTGTGGTTCTCAGAGAACAGTAACTCTGTATTTTATACTCGTCCCCTGAGTTCAGCAACATAATCCTGCTCATCATTTATGTTCTTACATTTTCAGTTACCCGTAAGCACTAACTGGGTGTGGTTTTGTTTCTCTTTGTGTGTTTTGTTAGTTACAAACTAACTTTTTCAGTTCGACTGTTGTTCCTCTAAATGGTTTTCTTTGTAACTTTACTGAATCTCATGAGAGTAGAACATTTTTGGCCCTCCTCTCTTGCAGAGGGTCTATGTTAATTCGCAGGCAACTGCAGGCTTGTGGAAAAACAAGGACACTGTGGAGAACGTGCTTTTGATTTTTATTTATTTTTTTATGGCATGGAGAGGCTTGTTGTTGCTTTCTATTTGAGCGGATTTCCACTGCAGTTGTTCACAGAGTGGTGTAAGGAAAAGGCACGTTCTGTGTGTATGGAAATGGACAGTGACACCTCACCATCACGTGAGTGTAGAGGAGGAAACTTAGCTGTGGAGAGGATGGTGTATGGTTGTGTGGAAAGGCTGGTGGGGGACTGACTTCTTTACTTCCATGGAATCACATAAAAATCGTTAAGAGTTTTTATAAACCACCATTTTCAGTCACCACTAGGGCTAATTTCACTGGTGTTAATGCTGCACCTGTTGTGAAAGTCTAAGCTATGACTGCAATCTTTTTGGCTTGGTTCTATCTCAGGTTGCTAAGGTTGGACTTACTTATCCTTATGGTCTGGAGATGGGTTTAATGTGTCAGGAGGGTAGGTTTGCGTCCTTTTACATGGTTTTTAATACAGGTTTGGGTAGACGTTAATGTGGCATATGATTTATTTCGCTTACAATTAGAGAGTTCTGTAGTAATAATTTCTATTATGAAGCCACATGTAGATCTTGATGTGTCTTCTGTGGAGTTTTTTTACTTACAAAATAATTTTATACCCGATAACTGGGAGCTAATGAATTTTTAGTTTGTAGAGAGTTTTGGTTTTCACACAATAACATGCTATTTTGTAATGTTAGAGGCTAGTGAATAAGTCTGTCTTTGGAAGCTTGTTTGTTTCAAAGCATTCTTTTAACACTCTAATGGCTTTTATTCTATAACCTCTCACCGCCTGCATTTTTCTGTAGGTTTGTCATCCCTGGACTTTAGTAGTGGTTAAGAATTGTCTGTTTGGATTTTGGGTGACAAGGGCACATAGAAGATTAAATCTTTATAGATATTTCTTTGAGAATTTTTAAGTTTTTTGCAAGAGACAAATGAAGAAATGATTAATCAGAGAAGAGAATTTTTGTAGATTCGTACTGCAGAGTTAACTTGTTTCTTGTTTTAATTCCTAGTTAGAAAAATAAAATAGCCGAAGTTAACTTCGGTCTCACAAAGAGTTCCTGTTTAGCAAATCTCTGTTTTTTATTAAATTGCTCCTTAGCATGCACTTCAGTTGCAGCTTCATTATTTTGAGTGGTATGTGGATTTATTTGAAACGGAGAACTGTTGGAACATTTCAGTTTTGTTTATTATTGACTATTTAATACACAGAAACTCTCCGAATATTTATTAATTTTGTGATAACTCTCTTTCTTTTCCTTTAGTATTCAACATGTGTATGGAGCTCAGCATCCACCTTTTGATCCATTAATGCATGGAACGTAAGTTAACCTAGTATTTAAATATTCCTGGTCTTTTGGGTCTCCTCTGTCTTCTCTTTTTTTTTTTTTCTCTCCTGTTGGCTCTAAAAATTATTGTTAATATTCCTTTTTTATTTTTGTCATAATCTTGACTTCTCTGTTCTGACTTCTCCTTTGTGACTTCCTGATGGTTACCATATTTGCAGAAACAAATCAGCTCTTTCAGATCTTAACTAACATAGGTTGCTAACTGTTATTTATTTTTAGTGCCTTATACATGGGAAATTGTGGTAAAGTAGAAAAAAAGTGTTATAAAGAAAAGTATTTGGTTGGAAAGATGTCATGCTTCTTCTAGATTTCTTCAAGGGCTGGTTTAAAATAGTACAAGAAGTAAACATTCTAGTTAATTTTCAGATGATATGGAGTTGGAGGCAGTTGAAATGTATGATCCTAAGTGCTGAATTAAAAGAAATGAGATTAATTGGTTCAAAATATGGAGGTATAGAGGCCCAGTAACAAAAACTGGAAGCTTATTGCTTGAAGTGACAGAATTGGAGAAAGACCTTGTTGTTTTAGACAGTGATGACAAGTCAGGTAAAAGTGTAGTTGTAGCACCTGTCAGGGAAGTTACTCCCTGTAAGACATAACAGAAACGTTAGAACTGACATTGTATGAGAACTGGGTAGGAACTTTTTCTGATTTGCAGTTCTGCCTGCCTTGTCTTAACAGAAAAAAGAAAAACTAGCCCAGGTGGAAAGACAGGGAGGTCAGAAACGAACTCAAGTACCATCTTGATGCAATTCTGTGCGGGATGACCCTGACTGAGCAGGGAGGTTGGGCCAGATGAGCCACTGTGGTCCCTTCCCACCTTACCCATTCTGTGAAAGCACAATTAAGTTAATGGCAGTAACTTCTTTATTTTTTGAGAACAGACTAAGAAACCCTCTCAACTTTATACCTTATTCAGCTCAGTTCTGAGGGGAGACATGATTGCTCTGCATTACTGTAAGTGAGAACAAGTGCCAGGCTAGGGAGGGATTCTTGGTTCACATCTCACACTGCATGCTGACAGAGGGGCAAAAGGTTGGAAGCTGATCAGGGTTCACTCAGACTAGTAACCAGAAGAAATATCCTTCCTCTGAGAAGAGCAAAGTTCTGAAGGAAATCCATGCTGGCATGCCTGAATGGGGAGGAGTGATAGATTTAATGAGTTTTGAGGTGAGACTTGATTTGTTTATGACAGTGGTTGTGTTGTGTGATTGCTTATGATGACTTAGGAATAGACCATGACTTAATTACAGCTCCTGTGCTGTAACGCAGCAATTGCATTGAAAGGGCTGAAATCTACAGAAGTATATGAAGCAAGAGCAGTGCAATGTGCCCTGTCTATTTTAGAAGCTATTCTAGTAGTAATCCTTTCATGTGACTTTGGGGTTGGTCTTTTTTTTTTGTTTGGGTTTTTTTTTTTTTTTTTTTTTTTTTTTTAAGAGAAAGGAAGGAAAGATTTGTTCAGCTTCTATTCAAAGCAACGAAGTGTCAGTTTTTACAGCCCTTGTTCTCAGACTTCTTCAGCTGTATGTTACCATGGGTGGATGTAGTGGTAACATGAGTGGAGAGAGATAAATATTTGCTGCCTATGTGGTGTCAGCTATGAACTTTTGGAGTTTGGTCCTATCCATATTGTTTTGCTTCCTTACTAGTTTTCTAAATATTGTTTATTTGGTTTTGAACAGCTTGATAAAACCAGGTTCAAAGCCACCTACAACTCCAGTGAAATTGAAGAAAGTCAGCACCTTCCAAGAATTTGAAAGTAACACAAGTGATGCTTGGGATCTTGGAGATGATGATGATGAACTCTTAGCAATAGCTGCTGAAAACTTAAATACAGAAGTGGTCATGGAAACAGCTCACAAAGTAATTCAGAATCACAGCAAGCTACAAGAACAGCATAAATTTCAGGAAGAACGTCTACAAGAAGAAAAACAAGAGGAATTTGCACAGCTGACTTCAGTTGCATGTGGTGATAATAGGCTTGTTAAATCAGTCAGTGAAGGTCATACATCGAGTTCATTAGGTATGTTGAAAAATGAAAAGGATGTTGGAAGTTAGAGGATGAGAGCTACAATATTTGCCCCGTAAGACAGGAAACCCTTCCGAGCTCTTTATTAATACTGCAGGAAAATAATGTTTATCACTAGTGATTTATTTTAGAGAAAGACTGCATGCCTTACTAAATTGTAATGCATATGAGGGAAGAATAATTAAACTTTCTTCATTTTCAGCCTTAAAAAGTCTCCAATTTTGGAAGGAAGTTCCGCTATTGAATGTATTTTATTGGTTAAATGCACCAAGATGTGTGCAATTAATAGTAATACTACTATTGTAAAAAATTCTTATTAAAATAGTACTGCATGAAATATATTGAAGAGCTGGAGAAACCCATGCAGGTGGACTGGGAAATTCACCCTCATGTGATCTGTTCCATGGTTTGTATATAAACTTTAAAGTTACCAATTGCAATGATTTCCAGATTTCTCAATGACTGATTTTTGTTTGTTTGTTTGTTTTATTTTTTTTAAGAATGGCACGGAGAACGAAAACAGCTTTTAGTAACACTGAGATTTTAGAAATCCATTTGCCTTGCTATTAATATGATCTCTAATTGATGTATTTTGATGTATTGATGTATTTTAATTGTGGAATACTGCTTCAAAGAGAAATGCTCTTTCTGCTAAATCCAAGTAATTTGAAGTCCAGACTTCTGCTAAACTTGAGTTTGCATTTTTCAAAACCAGAATTCCATTTTAAATTTACAAATTAAGTTCAACTGATTAGCAGCCTTCTCACTGGCTGACGCTAACTGCTATGCTTCTTTTTCCCTTCAGATAATGCTAGTGAAAATTCTTCCATGCAGAGATCACAGTCACTTCCACAAACTTCCATACCTCCCTTGACAAGTGGAATGGCAGACTACAGCACCTCTGTTACTCCTGTATTAACTGAGAGAGAAGCGTCTCGATTAGACAAATTTAAGCAGCTGCTTGCTGGCCCAAATACAGATCTTGGTGAGTGTTTCTTATAGGACCTGTGAATTACATCTAAATTATTCTTATACTATAGAATTTTACTGTTTGATCTACTGTCCTGCCATATGGTTTGCTTAGAATCTAATCCTTTCAACATTTAGAATTATTCTTACAAAAGAAAGAATAATACTGAAAGCTTTTAGTACTCATGCTTTTCATAAGTGATTTGCATACATCCTACTAATAAGTAGAGTGTTGGATGGCTTCTTGTTCTTTCTCACATTATTTCTTCCTACTAGACTACTCTCCGTAGAAAAAACCCCAAAGTATAATTAGCTGTGTTTATTGTTAGTGCCTGATAATGGAACAGCTTGGAATATAAGAGTTATTTTCATGCTTGGAAATAAATAGGAGTGAAAAACGATGAGGCATGTAAGTATTACTGCTTGTCTACTCAGTGAGCCTTCTTCATGTTCACAGGCTGATACAGTAGTTGTGTGTCTCATCTGTGAATGCTGACAACAAGTCAATGAAAAAACAAATGTATTGTCAGATAACTTGACTGTTTCCTTTGTATACTGGATTTTAGCTGCTGAATAGTCAATACAAGTGCTGAGAGGGTATCACAGAATCAAATGGCTTTGTATCCCAAGTGAAAATCTGAAGTAGAATTAGTACACTGCATTTGGAGAACTTGGTGATTAGGAGTTTAGGGCAAAATAATGGCTAAAGAAAGTGTCTTGGAGGTAGACCATTCTGTAATATATCTGCAGGAGACTTACAGGAAGAGGTAGAAGTTGCATGTTTGCCTGGTCATTGTCATGAGGCTTCTTCAATATAATACAGTCTGAGTTGTGGCTTTGTTTTTCTATGCTGTGTCTTATTGTCAGATTGACACTAGGAAAGTACAACTGTGAAAACTGTCATAACTGAATGAGATTCAGCGCTTCAGTGAGTTATAGGACATTCTTATGAAATACAACTGTGAATAAAAGGAGGTGTTAAAACATATTTTACATAAACTTGAAAATGATAATCAAATATCACTTTTTAGTCCTTTGATCTAACAGATGTTATGACCTTTGTGATTTAGACTGACATGAAAACTCATAACTTAAGAATGTTTTAATGGTAGAAGTCTTTGTTACATAAGGTTGCACAATCAGAGGAAAGACAGAGTTTAGTTTAAATCTATCCATTTCACTTTTGCTGTCTAATTAGTTGGGAATACTTTACCAATAAATCAGATTTATGGATTAAAGTGAAATAATTTTGGAAGAAAATTTCCACTCTTATTAGGAGCGCAGTTACCCTGCCTGTGGTGAACTTAGTCAATGCTCTTTAAACAAACTGGGTTTGGTGTTTTTTTTTGCTATTGAACTTTATGAATCTTACACTGAAGTATATGTAGGAAAGTGAAATTTGAGTATATTTCCTTGATATTAAAGTGTGAAAAGTATCTAATAAGCTCTCAATATTGCTTCTTGTACAAAACACTAAATAATGTCTTTTCTACATCTGTTAATAGGAAGCTTGTTTTTTCTGTTGCTGTGCAAACTGATGAGTACAGTTTGAAGTTGTGTGAAAAGAATTTTATACCCAGTTTTGATTTTTTGATGCAAATATTTTGACTTTTGCATCTGGAATACGTCCAATCGCATATGTGTGTATATCTATCTGTCTATGTCTACAGGTAATACGTGGGGTTTTTTTTTAGTGAAAGAAATAAATTCTTTATTGATGACATGCCAACTCTTGATGATCATGAAGCTCTTAAGAGTAGATCATATATGATAGTAGTGCTTAGGCTGCATTATTGGTATATATTAGGGAAAGTGTGTGTACACATATACATATACAAACATGTATGTGCTTATTGCCATATGCACAGTTCATCAGAATCTGGTGTGTGCATGCATTTGTCTATATGCATTTTTAATGTATACATTTTTGGAAGATGTTTGGTTTAGCTCTGTGCTACAATGAAGATTATGTTTAAAAAGTATTCTTGACTTATAATGACAGCAGTAGCCTGGGAAACTGTTGCAGGTTATGTGTGGTGGGTTTTTAAATTTGTTGTTGGGGTGGTTTTTGTGGGGTTTTTTCCCCTGTTTTTCTTCAGAACAATACTGGAAATGTACTAAGGTAGAAACTAGGTAATTAGGCTCCAAGCTAAAATTTGTGGTAAGTAATGTAGGGATAAATGGCTACTCTGTTGCAACTCGCTTATTCTGTGTGTGTGTGCTGATGTGGTATGTATGGGTCTGTTTTGTGTTAGAGCCACAAATAGTTGGGCTTTGTTTGTCATGGTGAATTGAATTAGTAAGTCTTGGAGGCATTTTTGTAAATATTTTTGTTCATTTCTGCAAGTATTAGGCTTGGTTTTGCTTGGAAGTAGAAGTAACAGAAGTAAAGTATTTCTATTGTGTTTGTTTCCTTGATACAGTTTTGCATGTTGTTGAAATAAATTATATAACAAGTCCTTTCAAAGCAAAATAAAAGTAAGTTAATCTGTGGAACTGTAACCATGTCACGCACATTTTCAACTCAAGACTTTTATCATAATGTGAGAAATCAACATTGACTATGAATACAAAGTAATACAAATGACCTTGAAATCCTTTCAGTCACACTTGAATAATCATGGTCCTATAAAGATAGTGTAAAATGCAATTTTAGTCTTGTATGTCAACTAAAGGTTGAGAAAGAGTCCGTTCTTTCACAAGAAAACTCTCAAAAAGATGGATTATGTGTGTAAATTTGGAAGTGAAGATTGTTTTAGCCGTTGGAGACCACTTAAAGATATTGGAGTTTGGTTTGGTCCACAGATTGGATATTATGAACTTGTGGAAATAGTTAGTTACTGCAAGAAGTGTAGGCTGGTAGAAGGAGCCTATTGTAAGAAGCAGTTTTGGTTGGAGGGGGACTTGAGGACTGACCCCTGTCAATTAGATCATAGTGAGGTGATGGGTGCAGGTTCAGGAAGCTGGGTGGGACTATCAATAGTACAGCTGAGCTCAGGAGGCCGCTGCAGAGTCGACTGTAGGGTCTGTGTGTGTCTGCACAGCTTCCCACTGCTGGTACTGCATGCTAGGTTATTCAGCAGGAATAATTCACAGTAGTTTTGTGCAATCTACCTGTGCTTATGCTTGACTTGCAATCAGTTTGATGTAGACTTACTTAATTTCAGGCCTTGTCTTTCCATGTAATGGACCTTGCATTACTGAGTGAAGATGGGCTTGCAGAATCTTTTGCAAACAATTGCCTGCTTTAAGAGGAGGGAACAGAACTTTAACAAAGCAGCATGGGGGGAGTGTTTCTGAGAAGAAATTTCTCTTTCCTTCAACAGACCACTTTGTATGTATTAGAGGAACAGTACTGCTATGTCTGTCAGGTTTCCCATTAAAGTTTGATTCTATTAAATTTAAGAAACTTGTGTTTTTTAGTAATCTTGTACAATGTTTGAGGGAGCTATTTACTGTGCAAACACAATGTGAGCAGACTTGATAAAATTTGACAAAGCAACAAACAAGTTACTGCATACTTGTAACCTCAGAACAGCAGATGTATGCTGGGTTTTTAATATCAATTTAAAAATTAGCTGATTAAAGCACTTCCTTAACTCCTTCTTTATCTTCAAATCAACTATCTTTCTGCTTTTTTACACATGTATGGCTAATGCGTTTGTAATTGGATGTGAGAAATATGTTTGAGTCAAACAATAACCAATGGTAAGCTTGGTGTACTGTGTTCTCTTGATTTAATAAAGCTTCATAACATTTCCAATGCTACTGTTATGCAACATAACACATGTATTAAATTACTTCAGAGTCAAACCAAGTAATTTCTTAAGTTGTAAAATTGTTTTGCATGTTAAGATCACTTTTTTCTACTTAGTCATGACAAATCTCAAATTGAATAAAATAATATATTGAACTTTTAGCATACTACCTTGATAAAAAAAATAGAAGGCCTGTAAAAACACCCATGGAAATCATAAAGTATTCCCATCTTAAATTTACTCCAGCTGCGTACACATTCAAGAGCACTTTTCATTATACTTTTTTTTAAACTCATCTAATTCTCTTCCTCCTTCTAACCAAATCTTAAAAAACAAAACCTTTTCAGAGAGTACTACAAGCTGCTGAGTTGGATGCTGTCTCTTAGCTAGTCCTTTGCTATGGAAATCGTAGATAATGTTGTGAAGTCTTACAGAACATGTAAAGAATAGCTGAACTTTTGATTAAACTGATGGTGGCGAAACTTAATTACAAATTTTACAGGTGTTAGAAATGCTGTAATCTCAGATTATCTCCTAACAATAGCTGGTTGTCTCTGTGTACTATAATAAAAGAATTCAAGAGTGGTTCTCTAGAAATTAAATTCAGAAAGAAAACTTACTAGATGTTTCTTTTTCCCATCACAGTGATCTTATATATTGTTGCAGCAACTTGAAAAATAGGATTTTCCTATTCATGGTCCCATCCATTCTAGATTTATATTAAACCTGATCTAACATAGTAATTACCTTTTCTTTCACTTATGACTCATAAATCTAGTATTCTGTAACAGCAGTCTGTTATGTCCTGTAAAATTGCTTGCCAAACTGGTGCTATTGAAAAGTTTCAATAACTTTACAAAATGCATTAATTGAAATGAACTAGATTAATTTTGTTCCCAGCTTCATTTATTTATCTGCACTGAATTACACAGTGATTTATCTCTGTGCTCCTAGTACCTCCATGTCATTTAGAATTTTAATGCCCCCTGCAGCTGTGAGTTACTTGTAGTTGATCATGTGAGTGCTTATTCTCCTTTCAGTTTGTTAATATATCGTATAAAGTGAACGTGTCCTACTGCTGCTTCATGTGATGTACCATTAGTCATATCTGTCTTTTCAAATTATCACCAAAAAGTGTCCTCTCTGATTCTTATTCTCTTCTAGTTATCTTTTTCTACAAAACATGCTTTCCTATTTAGCTAATAAAAAAAGATTAATAAAAAAGGGCAGTACTCTACCAGTAGACTTTGTAACATCATCTTTAAAAATCTAGAATCTTCTGAAAGAAATGAATGTTAAATATCCATAGGTGATTCCTTTTTTAGTTACTTTTTGCAAGATTAGTGTTTTGTCTTCCTGTTTTCTGTGGGTTGGTCTCATAACTTGTATTTTCATGTAATAGTAAGCATTTATTCTGATTACTGTTCTAGTGGAATATTTCAATGTAAAGGTATTAATTTATGATTTTTCATTGTAACTAGATAATAATGGATTCTTGAAACAATTTTGAGAAGATTTTGAATAGTTTGTCTCTTCAGGATGTAATTATCTTGTTTTTTAAGATCCTTAATAAGTTCCAGACCTGTGCTGATTCTAGTGATTCTAGTGATAGCCCCAGTCCAGGTGCAGAACCTTACACGTGCCCTTGTTGACCTTCTTGGGGTTTGCCTGGGCCCACCTCTTAAGCCTGTCCAAGTCTCTCTGGATGGGATCTGCTCCTTCCAGCAAATCCACTGCATCACACAGCTTGGTGTCATCTCCCAGGTTACTGAGTGTGCACTCGATCCCTCCGTCAGTGTCATCAAGGAAGATACTAAATGGTGTTGGCCCCAGTGTGGACCTTTGTGGGACATTACTTGCTACTGGTTTCCACTTAGAGTTAAGCCATTGACTGTAACTCCTTGGATAAGGAACTGACTGAATGCCCATATCCGTCTAATAGCCCATCCCTCGAACTAATCTCTCCAGTATTAGTGGCAAGGATGTTATGGGGGTCTGTATCAAAGGCCTTGCAGAAGAACTGTAGTTGGAATCAAGCTTTTTCAAGTAGAAAAAAATGTAGATTAACAAGTCCTTGTTAAAAGATAACAATATTAATTTTGACTTGAGTGAAGACTCCTTACTGTTCTGTGTTCCAAACACCGCCTGTCACTGAATTAAGTTTTTATTGAGGGGAGAAAAAAAGAGTAAGACTGAACAGCTGAAGTTCCTATTAACAAAAAAGATAATCTTTCTCTTTTCTCAGTTCTGAGAAAGGAGCCTGTACCCTAAATCTTTCCCCTTTTTTTTGGTCAAGAGTTTTGGTATTTAAGTATGACTCAGATTAATAAAATGGATGAGAGGCATTGTGTACTACATAGATGAGCCCTAGTTCTGAGGTTCTGGACTTCTTGCCTGTAAATCAAAGATCTATGTGATTTTTGTTAGTATCAAAATGCATCAAAATAGCTTAGAGAGTAAGCTGTTTCTTTTTGTGTGGTAGTCCACAGAGAACATTCCAGGTTAAAACCACTGATCCACTCAAAAAGAAGTGTGCTCTTAGCACAGTCCTTAAAACTCCCATGTTATACTCATGGCCCTGTTGAGGAAGAATGGAGTTCTGTACTATGTCTGTTTCCAAGTGGATTTGGATGTAGAGCCATTACAGTGGGACCCTAAGTTCAGCTGATGGGGTTACTGTTAAAAAAAAACCAAACAAAATCCCTAAATTACCATTCAAATTCCTGTGCACACACAAAATTACCTTGGTAGTTACCACTAACTGATCATAAAAAAAACCCAAAAAAATGGAGTTAAGCAGCATTCTACTCCAAATTGCAAGATTGATTAATTAAAAGAGTGTTTTTGTGTCGGTCAAAGTTTTAGCAGAATTTTTAGGAAATCATTGTACTGATTGTGATCAGGTATTCAAAAACAGTCTGAGAGTCTGAGCTATGTGATGAACAATAAAGTGAAGAGGGATATTTTAGTCTGGATGAGCTGGCAGAAAGAGAGGTACTATATGATGAAATGTTCTTGTAGTTTTTTTGTTTGTATGGCATTTTGTTTTTGATATGCTGTCTCCCTTCCTTACTTGATAGCATCATGAAAGCTGAACTTACACTTTGTGAAATCTGTATTATCCAGTAAAATAGACTTGGGTGAGAGGTTCAGTGTTCTCTCTTGAAGTCATAGACTGAGGGAGCAGCTTTGCCTCTTCCCGTGACGACTTGCAGACTTCGTGGCAGGAGAGGAACTTAGCAGGACTACTGAGAACTCTGAACATCCTGTAGGTCCTGAAGCTTTTGAACATCAAGATTAGCAATGTACATGTTGTAATGAGAGGCACATTGTAAGTCAATTTACGAAGGCTAAAGGAAGCATAATTAATCCTTTAAGTTTTCTTGCCAGTGTCTCTTTCACTATTAATGAAATAGGAACATAAGTCATTGTTACTTCATTAGCAGCATGCCCAGAACTGGAAGATGTACGTAAAACTTGTCTGGGGAGGTCTTTACAGTAGAGCAAGTTTCACTGTGTATATCTGGGCTATGCTGCCTCCCTGATGCAGATTATTAGTTAGGTGTGCTCTCACATGTGTTTTAGCCACAATGGACAACTACTCTGGAGATGTAATGCATGTTTGCAGTTAACTGAGAAAAACTTACGTGGATTAGAGGTTAAGGGCTAGCCTTTTACAGGAATTTGAGACAATAGAACCTAATGTAAAGCTAAACAAAAATAATATTTCCAGTGAAACCACTGGAGTAAAGACTCAAAATTAAATCAGTAAGAGCTGCAATTTTTTTAAACATTCAGAATAGGGTTTAAAAGCTTTTCTCTTAGTTCTGCTTGAAAAGTTAGAGACTGTTTCAATGGCATTAATGTAAAAATAAAAATAGTTGATTATGCACAGAAATTGAATGTTTTGGGAGACCTATGAAAAACAACATCTGCTTCTGCCGCAGTTGTTCTCCATTACTTACCATCATTTCCATCACTGGCTTCAGTTTTTTCAGGTCTTAGCAGTTTTAAGAATCTTCCTTTAGCCTTAGTTTTCCTAATCACTTGCTTTCTTGTACCTTCTAACACCAACCTCATCTGCTTCTGCTTCTCTGACTTTTTATGTGAAGTAGCAGACAAGATGTACTTTCCTACTCTTTTCTAGCAAGGGTTCTGGAAAGGGCCTTACCCTGTATTTACAAACGTGGATTGGACTTTATTTCCTGTTTCTACAGCATTCAGAATAACTCTTTGTTCCATTGAGGAGATTAAGGGCAGTGTTTGATTAAAAAAAAAAAAAAATTAATGAAGTGCCTAACAGAGCTATTATTCATTTTGAAAACCGGTTGCTGTGGTTGCCATAGTAATAACAAGCCCTCTATTAAAGCTATTTTCTATATGTACTGCCTGTATTATGACATGCTGTTGGGGGAGCTGCAGTTCTTTGCATCTATGCTTTTGAAAGAATTTTCCGCCTTTGTATAGTTAAAATATCCAAGGAATTTATGTTATAGGAACATGGAACATGTAAATCTAGTTTATCATATCTATCATAGAGTTGCTCATGCAGGCCATCACTTCATGTAGCCATTTACAGTAATTTCAATGGAATAACAGCTGTATCAAAAATGAATAATACATACAGAGAATTTTTGAACTCCTTTAATAGTTCTTATTTTTTATTCATTTGTGATGCATAGAATGATGAGCTTGTAGTTTGAAGAAAAATACTTGTAGACTTGGTTGTTTGCCCTCGTGTGTTTAAGTTGTAGTGGGTAATAACTCCAGTAATTGCTTGTACAGTTGAAGGCTGGTAAACTAATGGCATGTTTTCTTTGTAAAATGCCCCATGAAATATTTATGGGATGTGAGAAGTCTTTAGATCTAAATGCAGTAAAAGGATACTGTCCTAAGATTTCTGTTAGAACACTTGCTTTAAACATTTTCTTCCTCAGAGATGGGAAATGTGTATGTAAATATATTGTAGTAAACCAGATAAAACAATTTTGTTCTGAAATTAAATTAATCATATTAATTTGAAGCATTTTCATACCACATTATCCCTTCATAATAAGATATCCTAACCCAACAACGTTTCTGTGAAAAGTAACTGCTGTCTCCGAAGCAGGAGAGATGGTTGGCTGGTGCAAGCAAATTGAGATACTTTTTGTCTAAAATCTATGGGGATTTATAAATATTTTCGTACTCATTGGTCACAGAATTATATCACATAATGAGGCAGCTGAAAGACAGAGTAACAGTTAGGCTTTTAAACTGTTTCTTCAGAAAGTATCCTTTCAGTTTGGGACAGAGTTCACAGGCAGGATTCTACAAATACTGTTTCTGGATCTGCCTAATTTCAGCTTGTTTTTTGCTCACACTTTTAACAAATGATTATGCCTGTGATTAGAATGTTTACAAATGCTCATTTTCAAAATAATTGTTTTGGAAGTTTAAGAAAATATTAGTTGTATTGAAACAAGATTACTTATGCAGTACTATCCTGATTGAAAATATGGGTCTGACTCCTACGTGCTATTGAAACTCTTTTGTAGAAAGCCTCTGCTTGGGAACATGCTCAGCAGCTCACAACTAGGATGTCAAATTCCTTGGGAAATCTACAAAGGGAAGGAGTTACTCTAATGATAATTCATTAAAGTTATGCTTCGACTAGAGAATGTAACATTTCAGCCAATGACAAATAGGTTAATAATTAATTATTTATATAATACAGATCAAGTTTCAAATATAAGTGCAAGCACATTTCCTTGCTATTCTCAGCATCTTGGTTGAGGATGGATTTTTTTCTGGCACCTCAATTTAAAATCTTGCTGACTATGAGGTAGAAATACATAGTCAAGTATATTTTACAAGACAGCAGTTTCCAAGTTTCAAACTTAGTCACGTGTACTGCTGCATTCTATGCAATAGAAGTTAATAAACTTACTGTGTGGTTGGAGTCTCTTTGTATCCCACACAGCAGAAATGTGGAACCTTTAGATTTGTTTTGCAGTTTCCCCTAATTGCATTCTTTCCTGTTTGTCTTTATTGAAAATGAAATTGAACAGTCTAATAGCCACGGTCTAAATTTGGGGGGACCTTCATTAAAGGTAACTGCTTTTTATCATCATAATATTGTTCAGCTTGTGATTTTAGATGTCACTGGACCACCTTTCCTACGAAGACAGGCTGAGAGAGTTGGGGTTGTTCAGCCTGGAAAAGAGAAGGCTCTGGGAAGACATTGTTGTGGCCTTTAAATACTTAAAGGGAGCTTATAAGAAAGATGGGGACAGATTTTTTTGTCAGAGTCTGTTTTGATGATGAGGGGTAATGGTTTTAATCTGAAAGAGAGTGGCTTCAGACTAGATATAAAGAAGAAATTTTTTACAGGGAAGATGGTGAAACACTGTAACAGTTTGCCCAGAGAAGGTGTGAATGTCCCATCCCTGGAAGCATTCTGGGTCAGGCTCTCAGACCAGCCTGATCTAGTTGAATATGTCCCTTCCAATAGCAGGGGTGTTGAGCTAGATGGCCTTTAAAGGTCCCTTCCAACCCAAACTATTCTGTGAACTTGGTATTTTAATTCTGGGATGAAAATGTTAGAATGATTTCATTCCAGCTCTTTTTTTTTTATTTAAGACTCTAGCATCTCAAGGTAACCTGAGAACTGGAATGCAAGTATTTCAATTATGTGTTGTTATTTGATTTTTCGGAACTCATCTCTTGCGTCATTTGTAAGAATAAAGCCCATCTTAAAGACAGTAATAGAGACGCTGTAAAATTTAGTTATGTATGTCTAATAAAATGCACATGTAATAATGTATTTTAGCAGCAGTATTAGAATTTAGTTCACTGACAGTCTTTTATATATGTCTAAAATGGTACTCTTGTGTATATGCTTCAATTTTTTTTTATGTCTCTTGTCACCAGAAGCATTTTTATTTTATGCTATAGTAGTGTTAGACTAAGTCTTCTAGGAGCAACTTTTGTCCTGCTGTTGTAATTATTATTGGAAAGGGCTGGGTTCTTTGTTTTCTTTCCTCTTGTTTTGGTGTTGAACCATCAGAGGAAAGCATAATGTGAATTGAGGTTTAGCAATAGTGACATGCGAGGGTCAGACTGTGTGCTTTTGGGGTTTGCTACTACACCTGGTAAGAATTCCTCCATAGCCCCTTTGAATTTTACTGTGTGCTCTTTGTTGCTGGCAAAATACTAGTTGAGTTCACTGTAGTGAAAAGTTAGGGCCAGAATTTTATATGATTTTTTGGATTAGTCTGAGATCCTGGAATTTTGGAAGACTGTGATATAGGACAGCAGTCAGTGTGAAGAAATAGAATTATCACATACCCAGGGCTAATGATTTGTAATGGAGTTGACTTAACTCTCAGATGTGCAATCATCTAACAGTTTCTGTCTTGAAAGCAATTACTGTACCACTTATGAAAGCAAAACCAGAAATAAAAGCCTTGAGAAAGTTCAGAAGGATGGCATGACAACAGAGCAGAGGAGGTTATTAAATACAATAGAAGATTATTAAATAAAATCCAAAAGGTAAAGTTCTGTGTCAAATAAGGAGAGCAGAGAAGAACATGAATCCTGTCAGGCCAAATGAACGGAAGCATTTCTAAAAGAGTTTGAGAAACAACTTACAAACATATAAGAACTAGCTTTAAGTGGTTTTTCTCAAATATATTGGTAGAAGGAACATTGTCAAAGATTTTGTAGGCCCAGCAGATGATCTAGGTATAAAAAGAGCTCCCAGAGAGGATAAAGCAGTGGCAAAGCAACATAAATAATTATTTGTGTTAAGCATGGAAGAATGCAGGGACGTATTCACTCCCAAATCCCACATTATAGGTAGATAGAGGATCTGTTTCAAATAAGTGTTATATTGTAAAAAAAAGATGATTTGTCCTTGGTTTTTACTTCCATGTCCAGTGCTGAGATTTCCTTCCAGAAAGAGCAGTCCTTTGGAACCCAGTCCCATAGAATATATGTGTTTTTGTTTGGAATTATATGATAGCCTAAGCTATCCCTAATTAAAGGAAATGTGTGTTCATTGCAGAATAGCATCAGGAGGGGAGGGAAAATAAGCTATGTTCCAATTTGTTTGTCTATTTCCTATCTTTGGCCTTAAATGAGTTACTTAAAACTAAGTGGAGTTTTTGTACTGGGTGGTTTGGGATGATTGTCATTCATTTAATCACATGCTTCACATTTCTGGATGTGACAGTAAATTTGCGTATTTTCTTGTTTTGTACTTTTTTTTTCTTTACATGGGCTGTTTTTAGAGGTTGGTGCCCGTGTTTGGGCATGGATTCCTGTTGAGTCGAGTTAAGAGTGGAGAAAAAAAGGGAAAGGTGAAAGATAAGAGTGAGTTCGGTGGGTATAGAGTTGAGAATGGACAATTGATGTAACTAGAAAATAATAAAAGTAGTTGCTGAGTTGCAATTTATTTTCTATTTTCAGCATATACTAATTACATTGTTTGTTGCCGCGCTGCCGTGCCTGGCACTGGCTTGGCTTGCGGCTTGGGGTTCGATACCCGCAAGAAACAGTGGTGTCGGTGCAAGGTTACTGAGGTTTGCGTGCCTCAGTTCTTCTGGCCTGAAAGCCGTTTGCAGCAAGCAAGTTAATGCTGTTAAAAGGCAGTAGCAAAGGCAGGAAAGAATCGGACCCTCTGTGACTACAGTCCAAGTTTTATTTCTCTGCCCTGAGGGAGCAGGGAGATAGAAGCTTAAAGGGAAGCCAAGCAGAGAGACGGTTTTTCACCCTCTAATCACAGGCTTTGAAGGGTTACAGAGAGAGGGAGGTACAACAAAGGTAACCAATTAGAAAATGATGAGACTTGACAAGTAACTAATAGAGACGTACCAGGGGAGAAACAACTTTAAACTAACCAATAACAGTATAGCTGGAGGGAATTTTAAAACAAGCTGACCTGTCCAAGCCCAGGGATACTGGAGGCTCTGGCACAGGGGAGGAGATGGGGTGTGAGTGGCATTCAAGGGGTGAAAGCCTTATGCCACAGATTTCCCCTTGGATCCGCCCTCAGGGGCAGAATCCTGGGTGGGGGAATCCACCCACTCGGTGCCACTCACACCGAAGGTGGGATGAATCACTGCAACAGTTTGTAAATGGTATGGTTGTGTGTAAAGATAGCCAAAACTTGAGCAAAATGATTGTGTAAGGAAGTAATAAACTAATGCACAAGATGGTGATTCCATTCAGCCTGGACACAAATAGATTAGATCCAATAAAACATATTTGTTCATAAATACTGCACAAGAAGGAAGATGCACAGCTGGAGATTTTGCTTTTGAAGACTTGAGGGTTTCATTGGCATTAAACCAACTGGAACTAACTATCATGCTCTGGGGTGGAAGGGAAATACATATATAATTTGTAGATTGCTTAGTTAAGGCAGATATTGTCTCTTTTTTTAAATTGTTTTTGTTCATAAACTATACAAAATACCATTTTTATACTCTTGTCCGTATTACATATTTACTTTGGTGTTATATTTTCTGACCAATTCCTGCCTTTTTGGCTTTTAGAAGAATATAACCAGTGGTACTGTTACTTATGATGTAGTGCTTGGTATCATGGGGATTTACTTGGCATCAAATAATGGGTGGAATTGAAGCTTGTTGCGGAAGTGGTAGGGGCTGCAAGCCAATACTGAAGCTGCTTGGAGGCTGAGCAAACTCCCTGGGGTGTGGAGAGCTACGGTAGGTGATGCGAGAAATTGCTGTATGTAACAAACCACAGTGTGAGAAGCTGACACAAGTTGTAGATAGGACCCTATGGTGTTCCTGGATTTCACAAGTAATAAAGGGGGAATTGTGTGAGAAATGCCCAGACAGTGCTATTGCATGGAGAGGAGCACTGGGGCCACTTAGGGAAGTGCATTGTTACAAGACCAATGGTGCCTGGTAATCATTTTAGAAATACCAAATTTGGGTATCGCAGTAGCAAAGCTGGGACCATGAAGGGAAGAAATAATTGGAGTGGTTTGTTAAATGGGGGCAGAGAAAAGGAAGTAGAAGTATGCTGGAAAAAGAAGATAAAAAAATGGGAAACAAGGTTAAATTATGTGACCAGGTGCTGTCTGAGGTCCCTGTTGGGCAGCTGGTGCGTGATGATCACAGCTGGAGTATGACAATAAATTAAACTTGTTTCAGTTCATTATTGCATTTTTTCCCATTCAATCCTTGTGTTTGCAGTCACAGCATACTCATGATGAAGTGTATTTGTTGTGCCAGCCTGTGACTTTTTGAATTTCTCTCTTAATCTGTGTTTATAGTCTGTACAAGTTCTGCTTTCATTGTTTTTTCGAGACTTTAGTTCACACCGAACTTTAGTAGTGTCATATTTTTGTAATGTTACTGATCCTTTGGTCATTTTTTTATTCTTCCAATGCCTCTCAACTCCTTGAGATAAAGGATAAGGGAGAAATTTATTGTGATACTATGAAATTTCTTGGGGTTATGTGTATAAGCCTGCTTTTGTGCTTTCTCCTTCCCTGCATATTTAGTGTGGAGAAGTACTGTGAACTTTTTAATGTTTTTTGGAAGCATATGCTGCTGCTCCTGATTTTGTGTAGATTTTAATAATATTGCAACTGCTTTATCTGCTCTGATACACTGTATTGCTTTCATATGTATCTCAAAAATACTTAGAAGAATAATACATTTATGTAGTAAGTTGCCAAGTGAGACAATATAAGGCATGTATACCAAAAAGCAATGCTGAGAAATACTCCAGAAAGTTACCTTATCACACACACTCAGTACCTATTACCATAGGTGTCCCTATGGATAACAATTGTCCAGTATTTTATTAATTCATTAGGATTGCCCTATATTTCTGGTTTCACTGTATTTTCTAAGAAGATATGATCATTGTTGTAAGCACCTTTGTGCTAATTTGAATATATCTGTGTATATAAATTGGTAGTAGTTTCCTTGCTTCTTATGGAACTCCTGTGTTTTCATAGACGAATTGCGAAAATTGAGTTGGTCTGGCATTCCCAAACGTGTTCGTCCAATTGCATGGAAGCTTCTTTCAGTAAGTTGTATTTTTTTTTATTCTTCCTCTGCATTTAGTAGTAATAGCTTTTTCAAGCATTGCAAATGATTTTGCATGAGTTGTAATCCATCAGTGATAGTTGAAAACGTGTCTTGTACTGAATTGTAATGGAAGTTATGTTCTTTTACTCAACTTCAAGATTAATATATCAAGTAGAAAGGAGGGGGGAGGAGAAGTAGTAGTAAATCATATCAGCTGTGTATCTTTATTTTTCAGCCTGGCTTTCTATGAAAGAAAGGCTTGTGATAGCACTGGCCTCTTTCAACCAGTTTTGATGGAATGGTGGAGAGTTCAAAGACAAGTACATTCTTAACAGTTTTCTTGAAAATAGACATAGTAGGGGAAGCAAAGACTGTCAGCATCCTATGAAAGGCTTCATTCTGACTTCACATTAGAGTAACTACAAGAAAGGATTAACACCGTAGTGAGGAAAAGCCATGATAGGATCTGTAGGGTTTTGTTGACTGATTTTTCTATAGTGCTTTAAGATGAGCAACTCTGAACCATTGTGTCAATTAAGTTGTGTCATTGGCTCTCCTGATGTCAGACCTGTGGGTCAGTCAGGGAGACAACCTTTTTAAAAAGCTAATCTTTAAGCTTTTTTGTAGTGTGAATTTTTGGCTGGCTGAGCACTCTGAACTTTTCCCAGTGGCCAGAGGATTTTGCAATGGCTGTAGCTTAAGAGTAGGTTGACTGAAGTACCATGGAGCAGCACACAGAGGTGTTTAAGTTGGGCATCGGAGAGAAGCTTGTGGGATCTGTGACAGAACAGGATTTTTTTCATCTTGGTGTTTGCACTGTGTTTAAAAAGGTTCTTCTGCAAAAATACAGTGTATTCTTCATAGAAGTATTTTTCATGTCAATCTTTTCAGCTATAGTGCTTGTGATGACAAACAGTTACGCATTTGAGCTGTTATTTGCCTGCTTGTGGTTGGGAAAAGGTTTATGAGGATATTTGTATTAAAAAGAAGCAGAACTCTCGTGATGTCTGCTCTCCAGAGGTTATGAAAGACACTTTCTCAGCAAATCTCCATGCATTTAAGAACTGTTTAAAATTCTGAATTATGCACACACCAGTTTAACACTACTGAATTTTTCAGAGAGTAGACTTAAATAGCTTTGCTTTTTATAGAATAATTCTGTAAGGAATGCAAAGTATTTACTTCAGATTGACACTGATTTCCAGTAACTGAAAGAATCTCTCTTGCTGATGAGTTCTACTAAATTTGCAGCTTAGTTCCTTCTAATGCTAAATGCAGATGCAGCTTAATGGTAGATATTCAAATATCCTGCTGTAATTGAAATTAAACATGGAGCTTAAAATTTATTTTATTTCTCTTTCCAAAGTTATCTGTGATTTTGGTAGTAAAAAAGGCATTTTTTTCTCTGGAAGTTTAGGATGTCTGTTTTAAAATACTCAAAGTAAGAAAAATTATGGCTAACTCAAACTTGACTTTGAAACTGATACTGAGGTTTAGCAGAATTATGCAAATTATAAAAGTATAAAGTGAGTTGACTCCTCTTGCTTTCTAGTGAGAGCATGGGCTTTCCAGGAGCTTTAACTTAATTCCAGAGGTTGATTGTAGTTTAGTATTCCTGGTCTAGAAAAATACCTAAGTGTAGAGTTCTCTTATTCTGTTGCTTTAACAACTCCAGGATCTAGTTCAGTTCAATTCTTAACTTTGTCTTGCTGTACCTCTGCAAAAAAACTGCTTTCAGATTACTTTTTTTATACTTTAGGAATTAAGTGGATTTTTTTTTTATTAAGAGACCTACAAAACTCTGCCTTTTTTTTAAATTTTTTTTTTGTTTGTTTTTTTTTACCTCTGTTAGCGTACAAACACATAACCACGGACGGGTTATATGCAAGGTGCTTTTATTAAGGCTCCGGGGGAGAGGGGTACAAACCCAAATCAATCCCCAACATGGATTTCAGGTGCTTACATNACCTCCAAATGTCAATATTTTGAAAATTCTTAGCTTTTCTTAAGAAAGTCCTGCTGTGATTTCTTATCTCATTTAGTATGTTTTGGAAACCCAAAGACGAGTCATTTAGAAATCATTACTTCTCTATGCTGTAAGGCGGCATTTTCTTTCAGTTTTTCAGTTTTTTTACTTCATAAAAGTACTTTCAGTTTTTGTGGTCAGAAGCTCCACCCTGCTTTTTCCTGATGGTAACCTAATAGTGATTTACTGTTAATGTATGTCCCAGGTAAGGGGGAGTAATGGTAATCCCTGGAAGTGTTTAAAGCCAGGTTGGATGCAGCTTTGAGCAACCTGGTCTAGTGGAAGGGGGATTGGAACTAGGTGATCTTTAAGGACCCTTCCAACAC
Source organism: Eulacestoma nigropectus (assembly GCA_013397775.1). Classification (NCBI taxonomy): domain Eukaryota; kingdom Metazoa; phylum Chordata; class Aves; order Passeriformes; genus Eulacestoma; species Eulacestoma nigropectus. The sequence goes on along the minus strand of VZTE01005227.1, from coordinate 213,907 downwards.
AAACCATTTTATGATTCTATACAGTGCACCAGGAGCTCTTGGGGAAATAAGTGTTCCTAAAAATCAAGGGATGTTTTGATTAAAGATGAGTTTCAATACTGAAAAAACAACCAGAAAACTGAAGAAGTATTACTGAATTCAAAGTATAATTACGGTTTTAGTATATGTTTGTTTCAAAATGATTTAAAAGTCTTACTTAAAAAGCCCAAACTTAATTTTTTTCAGGGAATGAAGTACACTTGGTAGTATCTGAGGCAAATGATGATTGTCTTGTTTGTAAAACCAGCATGTAAATTGGAATTTTAAGAATAAGATTTAGGAAATTGATCAGTTGAGATATTTATTACATGGTCAGCAGGTTAATAATGGTAACAAGTGTTTGATGAAGACAATTTTTCAAAGGGAAAGCATTTGAAAATCAATGTAATACTCTGTTGATGTTATGCATGTCTACTGGTAACAGTATATAAAAAAATTACATGATTTTTTTTTAAAATGCCACTGAAATGTTAGGTACACTGTACCTAAACAGCAAAGAGCTAAGAACTATACAGGCTCTCTTCTCTTTTGAATAACTAAACTAAAGATATGTTTGCAAAAGCCTTTGGAGGAAATGAATGAATAAACGGATTAAACTCTCCCCCAATTTATTTGCTGCTGCTATGTTGCAAGCCTTCCCAACTTTAAAAAATAAAACCTAATTTGTACAGTGAACAGGAAACACAACGTGTCGAATTGAAAGATTAGTTCAGTCTTTGTAACTGAATAATGGCAAAAAGAGTTGCTAAGAAAGTATCGATGTCATTCAAACAATCACATTTGATCTCACAAATGAATTCATTTCTAATGCAGCCAGCTAAGATATCCTACAGGGAAGAAACCACAACTGTTGAGAATAAATGGGCTGCAGAATTCAATATTTAATACAAAACACTGGGACGGGATATTAAACATCAGACAAAGTCTTTAGGTAAAAGTGAAGCTGGTGGGATTTAAAGTACCTGGAATCAGTCAGTATATCTCAAAGGAATTCATTTTGCCAAAGCAAGTACCTCTTAAGGTATCTGGAATGTAATATGGCTTGTACTTATTCTGTTGTCATTATAAACTAAGTAATTAAAGTATACAGGAATAACATTTTCAATGATTTTAATATAGAATCATAGAATTGTATAGGTTGGAAAGGACCTTTAAGGTCATGTAGTCCAGTCATAAACCTAGCACTGCCAAGTCACCACTAAACCATGTCCCTAAGGGCCACATCTACATGTCTTTTAAATACCTCTAGGGATGGTGACTGAGCCACTTCCTCGGGCAGCCTGTTCCAATGCTTGATAATCCTTTCCATGAAGAAATTTGTCCTAGTACTGAATCTAAGCCTCCCTTGCTACTAATGTATGTAATTCCTACTTGAAGGCAACTGAGTTAATACACATTGTTTAAAAATTGATTAAAATTGCTCCAGTACTGGCCACATAGAAATTAAGGAATGCACATGGTATTAAATTTACCTGAACTTATTTATTTAAGCTTATCTCCTTGAAAGTCAACACCATCTTAGTATTTCTGATGAGAAACTGCATTTTGTTTTAAAAAAAAAGGCAGCTGTTTTTATAAGGTGTTTATGTCTGAACTTTTGTACAAGTTGGAGAGATTAGAAAAATAATTTAGTAAAGGAATTTTTAGATTTGTGTAGGAGTACATCGCACTACATCAGTTTATTAGATCTCCTGTCACATGTAATCAAATGCCAGCAGTGCTTTTTGTAAGGCAAAGAGTAGTATCTTTCTCATTTCACTGTTTTTTCAGGGCTATCTTCCTGCAAATGTGGACCGAAGAGAAAGCACTTTACAAAGAAAACGCAAAGAATATTTTGCATTTGTTGAACAATACTATGATTCCAGAAATGATGAAAACCACCAAGATACCTACAGACAGGTAGAACATCTATTGAACTGACTTTTAGCTACAGAACACTTGCTAAAGGACTTAGAGATTATTTTTGAACTTTGCTACTGTTTTCTCTGTGTCTTTAATCTTACCTAATAGACAGTTCTCTAATAATGTTCCTAAATCTTGGAAGCAAAAATAGGAACTGATTTTGGTTTGAAATTTGAAATAGTGGATTTCCTTTAATGTCAGCTTTAGAGTTGCGATGGTTTTCTGTTTAAGAATAGTTGTATTTTCAAATCTTTCATATCCTGCTCAGACCCTCTTTCAAATGAATGAAGATGGACAGGGAAAGTATGACTGTCTGTTTCTTACTGGCTCCATACTTTTGCTTGAGAAGTTGAAACTGTATATGATGTGCTGTAAACATAGAGGTGTCAAACTTTCATGCCCACCCAGATAAGCAGATAACTTTTCTTCAAATTTTGTATTGAAATGCATAATTTGTAAGACTAAGTATAGGCTAAGCAATGATACTTTAGCCTTCCTTGGGACAGAAGAAGCCAAGATCTTCCTTTCAGCTTCAAGACTAATCTTTAGCAGCAAGAAGTATCTAGCATTAATAAAATAAGGTGCTTGTGAATGGAACCCAAAATCATCACTTGAACACTCTGTTGCATAAAACTCCTTCGTGAAGTTTGGAATAAAAGTTTAAGAAATACTGGTATTTTGTGCTCTCTTCTTGGTTGTCAAATGCATTGAAATAGGTACTAAAATCTGTTTTTACCTTTAGACAATCGGACTTGATGATCTTACAGGTCTTTTCCAACCTAAATGACTATATGACAGTGGCAGTTGAGTATGACTTTATAGAAGCAGTAGTATGTATTTACTCACAATTATGCTGAGATAATGGGTATTGCCAATATGATTATAATTTGCAAATAATTAAAATGTGATATAAAGATCCTAGAATGTGAATACAGGTATATATGTTTTTAAATTTTGCTTCATTGAAAGATTAACTTAAAGATTGGCTGTATGTTTTGAAATACAGTAAAAATCCATGTTATCCCAAAAGTAATGACACAATGGGATTGCAACTGATAGTGTAAACGAACAGAATTACTTTAAGTATTATGTTGTTTACAAAGGGTGTTTTTGGTTCCTTTAACAGTATTCTTCTTTGTCTAATTAGATCCACATAGATATCCCACGCATGAGTCCTGAAGTTTTAAGACTTCAGCCCAAAGTAACAGAGGTAAGAATGATATATTTTCTTTTTGAGAAAATATTTTATTAATGAATCTAATGTCACAGTTTGATTAATAATTCATTTGATTGCACTTGCTATTTTGACTTCAGAACTTAGAAAAGTAAAAAAATTAGGATATATAAGTAGACGCTAAGAATAGCTGTGTAAGTATGAGTAATAAAAGCAAAGGCACCTCATTAATTTCCTGTGTTGAATCTGTCAGTTTTTATTGTGGTCTTGTGCCATTGAGGGGCTTTTTCCCCTTTTTTACCTTTTTATATATGTTGTTTATTCTGTGTTTTTTAAGTAATCCAGAGCATAGTCCTGTGGTTCCATGTATTTGTCAAAATCACTTAACGTCTGGAAGTTCTTAGAGTGTTCCACTTGGGGAATTCTCTATTTTGAATTTGTAGCACAACTAGTTTGAGTACCTTATCTGATTTTGCTTCCTTGGAAGTTTTGTATGTTGAGTATGCTATTTAAATTGTTCTACTACTGTTGTAATTATATAATTAATGTAAATACATAATAATGTGATTAAATATGTGATTAATGGTAAATATCTTAATCAAATTTGCCTATATTGTTGGGTAATCAAATCTTATGGGGACTTTTCATTTTAAAGTATATAGGTCATAAATAGCATATATGGTGTGGATTATCGTCTTTCAATTATTTTGTTTAGTTCTTCAATTTATTCTTCTTTCTAATGGTTCTAGTTAGACCTTCAAATGTACTTCCATGTGCTTCTGTTCATAGCATTATAGATCCAAATAGAACATCATTTGATAGTTCATTATGAGAACTTAAATGCAGCGCTAGCTTTCATTAGGTTTTCCATTGTTCCAATTATTTGTTTAATGGCAGTGCTCTTCCACACATTGGAGAAATTGGTTTGAAGAAATAGCCTAGTACAGAGTTTCAAAAAAAATACTATAAATATAGGGCTTTACACCTGCTTTCTACACAGTGGGGTTTTACCTGGGCTGTTCTAGGGATGAATCGAGGAGTAGTGTAAGTAAAATCAAGGGACAAGAAGGAAACAATACCAGTAAGAAATAAACTATTAAAGAAATTAATTAGATCAATGGGCTACTGGGAGGGTGGACTTGCATCTGTCTGTTATTCTCTCTCTGGTCTTAACCAAACCCAGCTTGCTTGATGCCATTGTACAAAAGATGCTGAAAGGGTAGTAACACCCAATTTCTCCCTTGTTTCTTTCTCTTGCTTTCTGTGTTTCTGGAGACCTCCCATAGCACCAGTGAATCCCTCAGCCCCACAGGGATCCTTCCCTAATCCCAAGGGCTCATGCAGATAGCGTGTGTTGTTCCCAGAGCTGACTCCCTTCTAGAGAGAGAGAAGATGGTGCTGGTTTCTGGTGAGCAGCAGTCACTCTCCCCTTTTAAGGTGAGATGGCAAGGGCTATAAAGAGGAGAAGGGAATCAGAGTAAGGGTCAAAGGTTTCAGAGGATGACACTGTGTGCAAAACTGTTGTTGTGGATATTGTGGTGAGTTTTGTACAAACTTAGATTGAGATTTAGATTGATGATACCACTTCTGGGAAGAATCTCATGTAGAATGAGGTGAAGAGACTGTAGTTGACAGAACTGGACAAAAGCACTAGTTGAAGCTTCAGAAAGACAGCACATGCATAAACCTCACAATCTCCTGACTCCAATCTTGGAATAGCAGCATTTGGAAATTTTTGCTGTTCTTGGGGATATCAGAGTCTCTATTGCCAAAGAACTTTTAATTAGAGTTAATAAGGCTGTTTTAATTTCTTATCTGAACTCGGAGTTTGGTTTCTATAATAAAATGTTGCAGTTTAGAAAAAGATGTTTTGAATCTGATGTGTGGAAATAACTAGTTACTGTATGTTCCTTTTAAAATCAGCTTAAAGTGTTTATTTTTTATGGGAGTTATATAGATCCTGAGTGAGGGGAAAGTAATGTTGGAGCAAGGACTTGACTAAAAATTACTTAATAGTGGCCTTGAAAGAGGAGAACAGAGGTGTTGGAGGTGGTATTTCATATAATGCAGTCAAGTTATTTTAAAGACCAGTGATTGTAAATTTAGTTTTAATAAATTTGATTAGCTAACACGGACTGGTCTAATTTATTACCTTTTCTTGCTTTAACTGAATTTTGTTGAAATGGAAAGCACATGGCTGTGTATTTCCCATCTATGCTTGCATATTATACGTAAGAATTTCAAGAAAACTGCACAATTTAAAATAGTTTATAATTTTGTCCTCCCCTCTTTTTTTTTTTTTCCTTTCCCTCCCCTACTTAGAAAACAGAAAGCAAATTTTCAAAAGCTTCTGGATTAAGGCTTTGGGGGTTTCAGACTTCCTCTGAGGTGGCAAAACCCACAAGTAATTCAAAACCTTCATTTAAGTTGATGGATTCTTCTCTTTATGTATATGAATATAATTCTTGCTGTAATTATGAATGAGAGTTAAATTCAAAAGAGAATAATAGATTGGTAATGACATCTCATGAGATGTAGTAGCTCATAGTAGAAAAATAATTCCACTTTTTGTTGCTGGTTTGGAAATCAAGAAGGGATCCTTTTGGGAAAATGACCTTTTTAATGAGTCCTATTTGAACACAATCATGAGTGCTGTATAGAAACTTAAATCAGTCTGCTGTTCAGGTTTTCAGTGCTCATTTTTCTTCAATTCAGAACAGTAAATGAAACTTTATGAAAATGGGTAGGAAATTGAAAATACTATTTCAGTGTATATTTGAATTTGTGATTTTAGGCATTTGAGGATATTAAAGCTGATGTGCCATCACTAAGTGGTGCTTCCTCCTAAAAAATGTCACACTGCCTCTCTTGGCCTCAAAAAACACAAACACCATACCCCTCTTAGTTTTCATACCTGGATTTTAAAAATGTTTTAAAATCCATAGGCTTCTCAATTTGCAATGCAAACTGTGTATCCTATCAGATTCTGAGGAAACTCAAGGTTGGTGGTACAAATTTTTGGATTATTTGCCTGCGCATATGCCTTCATGAAAAAACACCATGTTTATAGTTTTTGCAGTGAGTATTTTGATTGGTTGTTCTTACTGAATTGCTGTGGTTTTTTGGTTGGTTGGTTGTTGACTTTGCATATTTTACAACCCCATCACACCATGAGTTTTTTATTTAGCCTAGTGCATAACCCTATTCTACATTCTGCAATTGCTACTTAAATAGGTTTCTCTAGTCAGGTCTATCTGATATTTGTTTTTTGAGAGAGTTATTTGTATTTGCAGTATGTTCAATGTGTCCTTTTTCAGAAGTGACATATGGAACGATAACTCTGATAATACTGAGAAACTACTGTTGCTGAAAGTAGAAGTGGCAATGGACAGAAGCAGGCAGAGTGGCTGTGAGCTAATTATCCTTGCTAGATTGGCAATTTTCCAGTAATACTAAAAATATTACATAAACAACTACAAAATTACTCCCTGACGAAATTACAAAATGTAAAAGCATGTAAAAAAATGGCTGAGTGTAAAATCTTTATACAGTTATTGATAGACAGTGAAACACCACTGGCTATTGCTTAAAGGGCAGAGGTTGGTATTTTTTCAGTTTAATATGCAGTGCATGTTAAAAAGCATGAGGTGACAGGACTAGCACCAAGAATTTGTAGCTAAAGGAGTAAGCATCTTGGCTAATGGAAACAAGAGGCTTCTATGGAGAATTTGCTAATGAATACCTTCCTTTTTGCCTAATCTCTGAAATCACACTGAGCAAAAACTGAGTCTCAGTTGTAGTTGTAATGGATCAGATGTGAGCAGCCTTAAAGTTTGTTTTTCAGTGCCCACTAAAATTTTTTATACTTACTGTTGTTTACTGTCTTCCCTGTTCTGTGAATTTTCAGCCAGGGAAACATAAAACCTGGAGGTCAGTTGACTCTCAAAAGAAAGCCTGTAGGAGAAGGATAGATGTTGATATTTAGGACTTGTTTTCAAAGCAAAAGGTGCAAATATGTTTCAGCTTCAGGTAACTTATGTGGAAGTCTGTGATGGGATTTTCTAGCACCAGGATGTGAGTCCTTTATGCTGAGACCTTTCCTTACTTAAAAATGACTGCAAGAAGAATTTTAAACTAAATAATACGATTTTATTTAAAATTGAATCAAAACAGTCAACTTCTTAATCTAACAAAAACTTAAAGTGAGATTGAATAGAAATAATCCTGACTTCACAAATAAACTTCCTCCACCTATTGCATCCTTTCAGGGCAAGTCTTTTACTGGCTTTCTTGAAGCCTGAGCATTCATTGACTTCTGGAGTTGCAGCAAACCACAGAATCTTTTCGATGCTTCCAAAATGTCGCCTTTTTTATTAGTATTGAGGCCTGCTCTGAAGAACAATGTAGTTTGTGCTCTCATGAATGAGCAAACATTCTTTTGTTTCAGAAGATTACATATCCTTGATTGAGTGCCTGTAGTTAGGACAAAGCATGTAGGACATGCTTTAGGACAGCTTTCACTCTGCTGCTTATTTGCAGCCTTTTAAAGGCATGTAATATCTTTAGAAGCAAATAATTGAGAGGAAATACAGCCTGTCACAGAGCTAAATGGAGTCAGAGAAAAGTTCTATGATTTCCCTGCTCTCTACTTTTCTCATGCTGAGATATGGTGTGGCCTCATGAGCTTTTGCAAATCCTAAGCAAGCTTCAGTTTACAGAATTGAGAGGATTAGGTTCTGTGATATGGCAGGCAGTTGTCTTATTTCTACATTTCCTGATTGTTTCAGATTTTTTATTAACCAGTTTTACAGACTTCTGGAGTGTAAAACTCCACATTGCAGTATTAGACAGGCTTAACAGTTGTGGAATCTCTTTTTATGGGCATCTTATTAAAAAATCCAAACTATATCAAGTCCTTCTTTCTGTTACTTAGGAATAAATAGAATACTGCATTAGTAGAATACTTCTTTCAAAGAGATGAAAAATGATGGGAAGATCATTTAATATTTTTTCCCTTGAGAAAAGAGGAATTTTATATTATTGGAAAAGTTCCAGTGAATAAGTGCTACTTTGTATTAACTACTGTAACTGAATTGTATACTAGGTTGGTTTTAACGTGCAAATACCATGAAAATGCTTCCTTTTGAAGAACTGAGGAGCTTACATAGCACTGGGAGTTAAATGAACACTGGTATTTATAACTATGCTTGTGTATGCATGTTTTTTATACTACTTAACTTCATGATATTAAATTTATCTGCAAGGAGGTCTTCAACATCCTCACGAGGGGAAGCAGATGGGCAGGTACTGACCTCTTCACTCTCATGACCAGTGACAGGACTCAAAGAAATGGCACGAAGCTGAGCTGCGGAGGTTTAGGTTGGATATCATGAAAAGGTTTTTCACTCTGAGAGTGGCTGAACACTGGAACAGGCTCCCCAGGGAAGTGGTCTCAGCACCAAGCCTGAGAGAGTTCAAAAAATGTTTGGACAATGCTCTCAGGCACATGGTGTGATTCCTGGGGTGTCCTGCACAGGGCCAGGAGTTGGACTCAGTGATCCTGATGGGTCCCTTACAACTCAGAATATGCTATGATTCTATGATGTTATGATAATTTATAAGTATCTTGTTTAAAATGTGCTCATTACTTGTTAAATTGCCTGATAGTTTCTTTACCTCTTTTTCAGATCTTTGAAAGAATTTTGTTTATCTGGGCAATACGTCATCCAGCCAGTGGATATGTTCAGGGCATAAATGATCTTGTTACTCCTTTTTTTGTAGTCTTCGTTTGTGAATATATAGGTAAGATTTGTCTTAATACTGAATTATGAGTTAGTATTGGTTTTGAAACATCATTTTCATTTTAATCTAACAGTTTGGAGGAGCTAATCAAAGCATAATTTGATACATTCAATTTTATCATAAATTTTATCATAAATGTTTGTAATTATAAATCTATATTGCTTTCAATATATACTGAGAAGCAACCAGATTTTAAGTAGTCCGTGAAGCTCAGGAATCATCTTGATTTCTACTTAAGAGGTGTTCACTGTTTTATTTTCCCTTTCTCTTTTAATTCGTGTTTTTTGTGAAAACTTTAAATATTACGTATGAACCAGACAAGAGCAGCAAAACAAGAAAGCAAAACGAAAAACCCAACAATGCCTGTGCCACAGGAAAAAACCACCAAAACAAAAAAAGTAACCCATGAAACATGGATATTTTTACATGAGTTGTGGGGAAATTAAAATAATGGGAACCTATTAAACTGCATCTGTGACTGAAATAATGGCATCCTGGAATTAGGGTCTGAAAATTAAGACAACAGTAATCAAATTTCTCTGTTTAATAACTCTGCTCTTCTGAGACTTACAACATTAGTAACAACGGTAGTATCAACAGCTCTATTTGTGTTGAGTTTGTGGCTTTATGTGTGAGTATACTTCTGAAAACATAAACAACTTAGATGTGGGATAAATCTTAAATTTACAGATTTGTATTTAAATTGTTATAAGCATTAAGAGAATGACTGTTAACAATAATTCATTAATAACTTGGATATAACTATGGTTTTAAAAGGTAAAGTTTAACAGTAAAAATGGCAGTGTTAATCTGGCTTGAATTAAAACAGTTTTCCTTGTACTTGTGTTTGCTGTACACACATACAGTGAAAATTTAAGTGTTGTGTATGTAAACTTGAGCAATGCATTGTCTGGCTACTTCAGTGGGGCTGCATACAGTGAATTCTTCCTACCTTGTCTGTGCAAGATATCCATTGGTGTATTAATCCAGATTGATTAGTTTTAATGAAGGACAGATTATCCTTGAATGGATGATATACCATCCATTTACTCATTTGCATGACAACACCTCTGTTGCTTTGTTCGTTTCTTGTTTCATAGGGGGACATTTCATTGCTAAGCAACTAATGAGAACTACTGCTGCTTTCTCCCTAATCATCTCTTAAGTAGGGTAGAGGCCTACTCCTGAGAGTATTTGCAGTTTCTGCCTTTTACTTCCTCATTTGACAGATAATGAAAATGTTCTTAATGATCCTAGAACAGTAGGATCTCTAGTAGACTTTAGGGTTGCTAATTGAAATAAGAAGTTCAAATGAGATGTGATTAGAGAATTGATATTCCATGTTAAATAGGCCATTTAATTAATATGGTAAATAAGTTTGTCTTTACCACCAACTTATATTTGGAGACCCTGGTGATTGTTAATGTGTTCACCACTTTGTCAGGATTTTCATATTGGAGAGTGTAGCTACTCCAGTGAGTGTTCGGTGAAGAAAGACAAAACTTGAAAACTTTCAACCATAAAAGATAGTTGGGGGAAATGTATGAAGCTCAAAAAACTGTATTCTGAAAGCCCATTGAAAAGCTGGTATCTATATATCATAAGAAAAACAGCAAAATGGAGGTTTTTTGGGTTTTTTTTTTTGGTTTTTTTTTGGTTTTTTTTTCAATGTAGTGGTGGTCATGGCTAAGTGCTAACAGCAGTTATTTCCCCCAGGGACATATAAAAACTTTCAAAGATTTTTCTTGGAATAGCTTTTTGATTTGAATCTTTCTAATATATTCAAATTACACTGTGTGATGCACTCAAATTACAATGAATAAATGAAATGGGGACATTGCATTTACAAAGTATGTCAAAAATCCTGTAATAAAATTCTATGATTCAAAACTAACACTGTGAATTGGGCTTTAGTAATTTATATAGGAATAAACACAGAATTGCAGAATTTTGCTTTCAAAAAGGTTTAACTGCTAGTGTGTTTAATATTTACTTCAGTAATATTCTGTGTTTAGTTTTTTACTTGGATCTCATTTCTTGGTTTTATATGAATATTGGTTTGTACATTAAACAGCTTTATTTATTGCTATATTTTCACTATTGATTTTTATACTTTTTTTAATTTAAAAGAAACCTTTTTTGCTGCAGTTCTAAGTCACTTGGATCCTAATTTATACAGTTGAAAGTGATAATACTTTTATTTTAGGTTCTTTCTGTAGTAAAAAAAGGTCTTAAAGAATTATTAAGTATTAATAATAAATTCTTATGCTTAATAATGCCATTAATAATAAATCTGTGCTGATTAATTCATCTGATGGTACATCCTGGTAATGTTTAAACACATTTGCAGTTTTGTCAAATATTTTGGTGGGAGGATAGCCATGTTTAACTGAGAGAGCCCTCAGTCCTTAATATTGCATAACAAGTGTGTGACATAGTTGTTCTAGTGATGGAAGTCTTTTTGCTCTGCTAAAGGCCGCTGCAAACTGTTTGGAAAAGTTTAAAGAACTTCTGAAGATACAGATGACATGGATGAAAATGCTAATTTACTTCTCTCAAATCTGAATGCCATAAAGGAGGTTTTCGGGTCTATAAATAAGGGCTGAAGTCATAGATGTTTTGATGGTTTAGTATGGATTGAATATACTAAAATAGGTATATAATAAACTAAAATATATAAAATATACCTAATTTTAGCACATAGATTAACACATGTAGAATATATTGAGGGATAGGATGTAGGAATTGGGTATGTTAAATGTTCAAGACACTCTTTCCAACTTTCCATCAGTATAAGTATGATGAAAGTATAATCTGGTAATATCTCATTAGTTTTCACTCTGCAATAAAAGAAGAATGCTGTAACATTTTCAGCAAGATAAAACTTAATTGTCAAACCCAAGCCAGGAGAGGAAAACCCATAATTAAAGAAAATTTCAGAGGGGGTAGATACTGGCCCCTGCTGGAATGCAGTAGTTTCAGTTTTGAATTTCTGGTCTAAATTAGGAGGAGGAGGATTTTAAACCTTAGCTTTCTTATACCAGATGATTGTGTGTATTATTCTCAAATTTTTTTTTAAAGTTTTCCTCCTCATGAAAATGCTAGGGGTATTTAATCTTATTTTGTCATATTGTAACAGCCTCCTTAGAAATCCAAACACTAGAGGTGTGGGACAACTATTCTGGGCTTACTTCTAACCTCCTGCATGACATAGCAGTGTTGTAATGTGTGCTGTCAGAGCAAACGCTAGTTACTGTCAGGGCAGTTTTCCTGAAAGCCCTATGTGTTTGTAAAATATTAGTTTGTGTCAAAATGAATCTCATCCCTGTGGATGCACCAGAGGTGTTTTTGTTAATGAGATAAGATAGATCGTGTGACTGCTTACTGTTTGTAGACTTAATGTGAACAAGGAAATTTTGCACTGGATTGCAAGTCCTATTGCAAGTTGCCACAGCTGTGCTCTTTGTACGCCTTCTTCTTGCCCTGAGTTCCTGTAGAGCTACATTGTTTCCTAGTGTTAAGTTGTGCTGTACAATTGCTTGTGGTCTCTTGCTCACCTACACTTCACTTTGTCTGACGTTCCAGTACGTCGTCGTTCACTGGGCTTGTGTGTATATCTAAAACCCCAGAGAGGACCTGGATTTATTCACCATCCAGAGAGATGAAAGTTTCAGAGAAGTACCACCATGATAAGGATGCATGTCAGATTGTTGCTACGTGGAATAGCTGTATGAAATAATTTTAAGACACCTAGGAGTATTGGATCAAGGGGAAATTAGGAGTTGGTAGGCTTGTAGCACTTGGTCATTTTATGTCGGATAAAGAATGTCAAGAAAAATGAGGCTGCTGAAGACTGGAATGGCGATGGAGATATTGTCTGCAATCTTCTTGAAATAGAGGAGCTTGAGAAGTTGATGATGCTTACAGGAACTCATGAACAGAAAACTTTGAAAAGAGAGACCTTACCCTTGTAAGTATTTTTTCTTGCCATCTTAAATCCTTTTGTAGAAGGCATTAAATGAAACTTCTGTTACCTAGGGTTTTTAAATTGATACTGCTATGACTTTATGGAATAATTAATCTAGGCCCAAATCCTAGTGGAAATGGGATAGGATTTATTCCTAGACTTCTTTTACTATGAGTAAACAAAGTTCTTTGGTCTTGAAGAAGCCTCCATCTATCTATATCTCCCTTGCTTACTGTCTTTTTCATTCCCTCTCATATGTTACAGGCAGTCTTCCTACCCGTTTAACTGGTATGCAGTCTCATTCTTGCCTTCTTGTCCTCCTTTTCAACAGTGAATAATTGCATTTGAAACTATTAATTTTGTGGGTTTATTTCCCACAGTTTGAATACTGTATCCAAAGTGATTGTTTTCATTGTATAATTGCAGTAAAGTTTCGGAGCATTTTGTCATGGCCATATCTGAGGTGATTCCTCAGTGTTTGTTTATAAAATATGAAAAATTGTCAGTTAAGCAGAGATTTTTTTTTTTTTTCCAAGAGAGATGTAATTTTTGTGTGGTAAATAGATCTGTTTGGAATGTACATAAAACTGAATTTCTAAATGATGAGACAGCAAGCCAGAGAACAAAGAGTATTAACCCACTAACTTTAGGGAACTGCTTTTCTTCATACTTGCAGGGTTATAAGGTAAAATTTTGTTTAGCGTGCATTATTTCCTTTACAAGACCAAGCTGAAGCCTTGATTGCTACAGTATATAAATTAATTTGAGATAATTTATCCTGCTGTCATAAATATCTAGACCTTTATTATTTGGTTCTACCAATTCACTAGTCCTTGGAGAATTATGAATAGGACTTGTACACTGAGGTTTTGAGGAGAGAAAGTGGAAAAGATGTAGCATGTTTGTAGTTGTTTAGAAGAGACTGACTGACACTGAAGGATGACAAACTGTTTTCATAAAGTAGAACAAAGAACTATAACTAGATTAACTGGATGCGTCTCCTTCTCCCAGGTCCTTCAAGTTTCTCCACCTTCTGATCTACTGGGAAAGAAATTCTCAAAGACTTGCCAGGACTGAGGTTCAGGAATAAGAGAAATTTCTTCAGTTTGAGAGAGATGCAAAGATTTTACTTGCTGTTGTAGTATGCTCTTCAACTTTTCTTTTAATTTTGACATTAAACTTTGTAATGAACTTGTACCATTTTCATGCTTTTCTTTGTTTAAATAAATACAAGGTTTTGCACAATATTGTGTTAAAATGTTTTTATTTACACATTTTTTTGAAATGATTTATGAAACATAAAACGAATTTGCATAAAAGCAGGGACATGAAGCATAATTGATATTTTAATGTTTTCCTGCAAGTTGTAAAAGTGTTAAGAAAATAAATGTTTTTTTAGAACCCTTTTAAAATTTGTATGAAAAACTATTCAAAATAATTTAAATCACTTTTCTGTCAAAGGAAAACTCCATACCAAAAGTTCCATTTCATCACATTAAATTTTTTCTCCTTTATGCGAATTACCAGTAATGTGGTTTCCATATACAAAGGTATATATCAGTGCTGTTTCTTAATATTTCCGTAATTTTATAGTAATATTTGCGACATCAGGAAAGTTGACTCAAGTTATCATAAACATGAGCAATATTCTATGAAATATTCTTTGATAATTAGATGGAATATTGTTATCTGTGTGATTTGGGTGGGCGAAAAATGAAGAACTCTTACACAAAACTGTTGAATTCAAGACTTTAAAGTACTGAAAAGTTTTTTACTTAAGTCCAGAAAACATCATCTACATTCCTCTGAAAAACCTGCAATACACACGAGCCTCTCAGTGACCTGAATGTTTTTACTTCCCCATCAGTTCTCTTTGCTGCACTCTTTGCTTGCATATGTTATTGAACACTTAGTATGCGTACACATATATACATATATTCATATATATCTATTATATATTATTATATTCTATATAAAATATATATATTCATATATATTTATAACTATAACATGGCATAGAAGTTGTTCAGCATTATCTTGCATTAAGATAACCACTGTTCGCTTTTTCAATTTCTAGGAGTATGTTGCCCCACTCTCCCCCTACTGCTGTGCCAACCTGTTGTCAGTGAAAGTATTTTGTAAGTGCTGCAGGGCAGCTGGAGAGAGGGAGGACTGTAATGAATAAGATAGACAGTATTTGAATTTGATTTTACAAATTGATCATTCCTGCTTTGCACCATGGAAGAAGTCCAGAAGTAAGCAGAAACCTGTGTTGAGCCCACCCACAGAGGACTTGGGTGCTTCTGTGCCAGTCTTCTGTGCTGTGAGGCAGAACTGATTTTGACTGCAGTGGGAAAGCAGTTAGAAATTTTTTCCATTAACTTAAATATTTTTGGGTAGTAGTTTTTGAAAAAGACTCAAAGTTCTTTCACGTAAATTACATGGAAACAAAGATAAGAATATAGGCCTGAATTTTAGTGCTTTAAAAAGCAAGCTTTTGAAGCACTTGGGCAGATTATACTTTAAAATTGTTAATTTGTTTTTATGTCTGACTTAAGAAAAAATGAATTATTCACAGTGTCTGAGCAATTGTCTTTATTAATATATAATACAGTTTTTCAGGCCTAATTGGATAAAGAAATCTTATTATTTTACATTCTTTTATGCACTTTAAACAAGTAGGAGAATCCATGTGAAAATAACTAGCACTGAATTGTTTGAATTGTCAGCTACCAGTGCTTGCTGATAAACTGTCCTGATATACTGTCCTGTCTAGGGTTGGTTCATAAAGCAAGATAGTTGGAGGCATTCCAAACAGAACAAAGGAAAATGTAGATAGTATTAAGAGCACTTCTCATGCTTAGTTTGTGAGGAGTTAGGGAATAAGGGAGCATGAAGAAGGGGAAATAAGTTGGCAGAACTTGTGTAATGGAGAGAATTGATTAATAGGAACCAGTGAACTATACATTTCTTTTAATATTTTGAACCTTTTATTTTGTGTTTGAATATTTATTTTAGTTATTTGCCTAGACAAATTCATCTTTATCTTTTAGCATGACTTGTTGGAATATTAATTTTTTAGTTGCAGTTTGACTTATTCTGTAGTGGGCACTTTGTTCTGCCTTAGAGTTATAAAATGGTTTAATTTAAGGATTATTTTTTAATGTAGTTACCATAGTACAGAAGTCCAAATGAATGTAGTTAAGCTTTACTCAGATATGCAGTTTGTGTGTGACTTGCTCGTGGTAGAGTTTATTCCTTACTGTTTTTCTGTAGTTCCTTAACCTACTGAAAGTTTGTGGTGGCATTTAGTGTCAACTATATGAGTGGATCTGTTTGCGTAAGTGCTCTCTGTAGGCTTTGATAACATGAGGTGATTTACTTATTTAACTACTGGATTTTTGGCTAATTGCCAATATTCCATATTTTGGAATATAGTAACGTTGCGAGAAGGTGTCAATAATGAGCCGCTGAGCATGTATCTACAAGAAACTGTGTAGTGTAGTTGGGTAGTAGTATATTGCTGCATATATTTTACTCATGAATGTATTTGATTGTGAACTGGATTCTTACGTGCTGTAGAATCTTCCAGATCCCATTTCTTCCTTTGAGAGGTCAGTGTACCCTGCCTCTTCTAGCTTCACTTCGCTATTCCTTGAACTTCACAGTACAGCCACGTGTTTGAGTATTTCCAGATTAGGTTTAGGTGGTCAGAAAAGAGTTTGCTTGCTGTGTGCTTAGATGATGCAGCTGAAGCAGGGCTTTCTGCTGTCAAAAGAGGTGGTGTTGCTTTTTCTTTTCCAACCCAAAATGTGCATTCCAGTCTTCTCTTTTTGGTCCACATTAGCTTTCCTTGGGCACAGTTAAACTGGCTGGAAACTATGTCCATAATCAACTGAATTTTTTAACTTTCGGCACTCATCTTGAGGATCGGAGGAGAATATCAGTGCTGATGTGAGGATAGGAGCATGTTAGGGAAGAAGGGAGAAGCAAAGGTCTGTTTAGTGCCAGGTAGCACTGAGACTGCTTTAGCTGTGTAATAATACATGCTCATTATAAGAATTTGTGAATTACGCTGACTTTTTGCTTAGCAGGTTAGGGAGCACAACAGACAGATACAGGATATGGCAACCTGCTTTTCTATTATTTTGCTTCCTAGTACTGTCTTGAATGACCTTGACTTACTATAGACAGTGCAGTGTTACAAAATCAGTTCTTCTGTCTGTTTCAATTTTTTATTTCACTCTCTTTAATATACTGTCAGATTTCTGAGCTAATTAGAAGGGTTCATCTGAAGTGTTGGATGCATTGTTGCATCCAGTAGACTTGGGCTTTGCCCCCTTCCTTTGCTTTTCATATGAAGACTTTTTTTTATGTTAATTGTCATGTTTTCTATAATCTTACTTTTTAAAGCATATTTGTAGTTCTTAGTAATCAAAGTGTTCAAAGTCATATCATATTGATACAATGGCGAAAGTAACTCCAGTAATCTTCAAGACCTCCACGGAAACAAAATTAATTTCTTGAAAATCCATTCAGTTAACTGCACAAACTGTAAAAGGAAAATTCTTGTTCTTATGAACTGGCACATATTACTAGCTTGAATAAAGTGTGGGCTGTGATAAAATATTTTTTATCAGTTGATTACAGATATAGAGTGGTAATAGTCCTGGATACTTAAATCATAAGGATGTATTAGTTGACAGAGTAGGATGTACCTCAGCTTCACTATCTTTCAGGAAAAAAATAACGTAATTCAACTAAAACTGTTTTTGTGGATAATTTTAAAAAAGGCTTCTATCTATTTGTAGTGGAATAAGCCTAATTAAAGTTAGAAATCTCTGGCTGTTATTAACAATAGCTGTCAGAAGTGAAAAAGAGACATTAAGATTATCTTAAGTATATCCAACTGCTTAATTGCTTGTTATTTTTAGCTTTGCATGTGAGAGAAAATCAGTATTTTAAGTAATGGTTTTAATTGCTCATAGTGTCTTATGAGTGTCTGTTTAAAACAAAGCAAAAAAACCCCCAACCTCCCTTAACACCTGAAATTTTAAGGTCTATTAGTCTTGCAAATTTTTTAAATTTTTAAATGATCTTCAAAGAAAGGACAATCTATATAACTTTTTTTCAGGAAAGCATCTGCATATGAAGTTGATGTGTTCCAAGTCTGAAAACTGTCACTTTAACCTACCTAAATAAATGTTTCAAAACAGTATCGCAACTAATTATCATATTTTCATTGAAAGTGTAGCAACAGTTGCTGCATTTTCTGATCTTTTTTGCATTGATTTTTTTGCACTTTTTGACTTACAAGCTTTAAAAAAAGCATCTAAAGGGATTAAGAAAGATTGGCTGTGGAGAAAAGCTGTAAGAGCAACTATGGAAGAAGCAAACACCTACTTTCTCAAAGATTAAAATAAATGTTGGACAGAGGATTTTTCAGACCTAATGATTTCTGATGCCTGGTAATTGCTTCAGGGTACCACTGTTTAAATTAAATGTTCTTTTCTTAAAGATGTTGCTGTATATGACTGGCTTTCCTGTAGGAAATTAAATGTAGGGAAGTAGGGAATTAAATGAAAATTTTTAATCTTTGGTGGCGTAAGATACTAACTGAAATATTGGCAATTGCCATTTCATAAAAATTTTTTTGGCTAAATCTGTAGGTGTAAAATGACAATCATCTTCCTACTCTTCCTAACATCACAAAGATTTCTTATTGATGTTAGAGCAATAATAATTGGATTAGATTTCCTTAAATTTACAGCTTCTTGTTACTTGTACTGCTCTCCCCATTATTGCGAGTGGAGGCATCTGTAGGTGGAATTCAGTGTTTTGTGTTGGCCTTTATTTTAGCTTGTTTTTTTGTTTTAAATATTTGTTGCATGCTTCCATGTCATACCAAAGAAGTTTGTCTTGAGAATACTGATCAGCATACTACAGTGTATGGCCCAGCCTCCATTTATTTTTTGTGGTAAAGCTGTGCTTTAAAGTGAATACTCTGAAAAGCAGCTGGGAGTTCAAGTCCATGTAAAGCCCATCTTTTAGATGACTTGTCATGGTTTTACACTTTAGAGGAAAAGCCAAGCAGGGACTTGAAAGTTACTAATAAAATTTTCTTCAATCATATCAGTGCCAGGAAGTCTATCAAACAGGCAGAAAGTCTGACACTGGTGTCATGGAACCTATAAAATACCACCTCATAGCAGGAGACCTATGTGGATTTTTTACTTAGATGTTTCTTGTGAAGAAACTTTTCAAACCCTATCTTATGGGCAAAATCAGAGGCATTCTTTTGAATTTTTGCCATAAGTGATGTGTAGAAGAAATCTCTGAATTAATAAAAAATTTCTTAGATCAAATGGGACTAATCAAACTTCTGTCATAAGTAATCAGAATAAATTAGTCAGGTCTAGCCTTTCTATTGATTTGAAGTGTTTGATGTTTTCAGCTAATTCAGTTTTGTCTTTTAAATCAGTCTTTTTGTATTATTCAAGTTTGCTTTTTTTTTCCTTCTCTGATGTATACTAAAAAAGAACTTGAGGAAAATAAAATTTTATTCCATATGTATATATTAAAACAAATCTGTTTATGAAAGTCCTTTTTTACTGCTGTAGGATGATGTGGATTTAAATTCTCTGCTTTTAAAGTTTATTTTGCATCTATGTATGTATTTCTAAATTTTCAAATGTATCTGTCTAAGGACTATGTGTTATTTCATGATGCTTAGTGCACATTCTCAGTATTTTAAAAATGAAATTAATTTTATAATATGAATGCTACTGTAAAAATGCATTTCTCAAGTTTGAAATACATTTTGTGGTTTATATTGTCTCATTTTTGAAGGCAATTAAGAAATTAATAGACTCATACTTTGAGGAAGTCATGAGAGATTACTGAAAGCTATTCTGTTTGAAACTACAGACTGGAAATGTTGGGTCATGGGAATAAATGGAAAACAATATCGTGGATAATGGTAGAAGCAGTAAAGTAAAAGAGAAACCAGAAGATTTCTTCAGGTATAAAAATAGAATTGTGAAGAAGGAAGTTAATTGCAATGAATATAGCTGTGGGAGAGACGTATTCCAAAGGGACCAGCATATTTTAGTTCTGGCTTCTGCATTTTTATTTCTCCTCTCCCCATGGTCTCCATATCGTTATAATTAATGATCATCTCTCTATAGTGAAGCAGCACAGAGGTGGTTATACTTCCAGATCTAAGTCTTCTCAAGCATGCTTTCCAGGAGACTGGGAAATTACTTTAATGACTTTTATGCCATTAAAAGTGGCTTCTGGCATCCAAATATCACAACTTTGTCAGTTTATTATGAAGTAACTCATGGGAAGAAAAGCTTAAAGAGAAGGAGTTGCTTAAGCAATGACAACATGCTTTATAAATGTCAGAAGCATAACATTCCAATCCTGTTGCATAGATCAGTAGCAGCTGACGATCTAAGAAAAGATTTTCAAATTAGGTAGATTGGTGATTAAACAGAATTGTAAGAAATTTTTTTTGTCTTATTTTCAGTGAGATATATGATTAGTTAATAATTTATAGATTTCAAACCAGTACAAATAAATTTGTCAGAAGTTTGTGTGCTGCAACTTCAATTTGAGTTGGCTTTGCTTGTAGTTTAAATGCAAACCTTTTTTACTCATAGTAGTAATAAAGTCATTGGGTTTTTTGTTAGCATGGGGATATTTTGCTTGTTTTTTATTTGAGAAATCTGAGATTTTTAATTTTTACTTTAAGCTGTGGAAAACAAATATATAAAGCAGAAGTGAAAAATTAAGTACTTGAGCACAATAACCCAAAAAGGAAAAAAAGTTTTCTTGCAAAACAATTTTTCTTCTGTAGGCTTTCATTGCATAATTTCATAGGCGCAGAAAGTACTTAATGCTTTTATAGCACATTCATTTTGACAAAACCCAGTACACTAGAAAAATTGGCTTATGAATTGTGTTCTCATCAAAAACATTTGTGAACTGATTTACATGTTCCAGCTTTAGTCAATTATGAGATAAAAATTTACTGCAGTATGACTGAAGTTTAAAGACAACTACCTTTCTTACAGTAACATTGTTGAAGAAAATTAGAGATCATACTATTTTTGAACAGACAGAGCCGGCCTTTCTTTTTTTTCCTAGAGGTTTAATTATTTCTTTATCTTGACAATAAGTACCTATAAAAAATGTAAAAATATGTTTGAATTTTATGAATAAAGCAAGCCTTGTGGCTTTTTTGCCCCCGAAGCATATGTAGCAGTTTCATTAGGAAAATGTAAATCACAGCAGATTAAGATAGTTAAGGAATGCATTCAGCAGTTAAGCAGTGTAAGAAGTAATGTTTCCTGCAGAGTACATTCTCCTCAAATATGCTTCTTCAAATTCAGTATTTGCAGTTTGTACTAAAAAGTGGAAATAACGGATGGTAATTAATTTCTGTTGTAAATAAGGCAAGAAGTCTGTAAGGTGGATTTCTCAGTAGCTGTGAATGATGTGGGGCCTTACAAAATAAGGAAGGGTGTAATTTTGGTTGGCATTTATCCAATTGAAAATTGGATATTGCACAGTGTGGGTTGCAGCAAACTGCCACTGTCATAGTTGTGTGGAGATGATGTCACTGAAGGACAGTTGTTTCCTCTGCCGTCCATTTTTCTTTGAGTTTGTTATGCCATTCAATGACATTAAGGGGTTAAAGTAAAAATTGTTTCATGAGTGAGTGAAGTTATACTTACATAGGGTTATGGTCATATGTAAATGGGTGGTGAGCTTACCTGACAGTGGCAAATTTTTCAGTCTTCTGTCACGGAAAAAAATTACATTTCTGAATTTTTAGAAGTTTTTATATTTACATACAAGTGCTTGGATAATTTATATTACTTTTATATTTACCCAAGTTAGAGTTGAACCTTTGGGCTTCTGAAGTTATTCAGGTAATATATTAAACATATTGCTGTTTATGGAATTGTTCAAATGAGTTGTCTTTGCCAGCCTTCTATTATTAAGTAATTATGTGCAAGACAATTTTTGATTTTGATTTTTCTTTTTTTTAATAGTTTCAGTTAAGAAGTATTAATTTTCAGCACTTTTAAAATTCACCCCTGCATATGCAGATACATATACTGGTTTCTTAATCTTTTAAATATGTTGTAGCCTTTAGTGCAGTTGATTTTTTTCTATCTCCAAGAAATCTTTTTCACAACTGTGTTAATTATACATTCTTTTTGAAGGCTTTTCCAGCGCTAGAGTGGTAGTTCTGAAATAACTGTCTAATCAATCCCATACGTGAACACAGGGAAGGCCTATGTTCCTGAGGTTTGCTTTAGACTTGTTTGACCATGCTATGGTTTGCTCTTGTCCCACACTTGGTGTTTTGTCTCTGCGTGTTTGTGGATATGTGTGTTGATGCTTTAAAAAATTGAATGATAAAGCACAAACTAGTTAATTAAAAATGCTATGTGGGTGACATGTTCAACCTTTAATCTTTCATTTCCTATTCTCCAAGCACCTTTTGGATTTCTCAGGCAATTCTCTTATGAGGCATTCTAAGAAAATTACTCATCAGTATCCTGTGCTCATCATGCATGCTGGTTGCTAATGATGAGTCCCATAATTTGGTGTCACGTGCACTACTTCTCCCTTGCAAGCTGCTTTGGTTGACAGCAGCAAACCTATTGAAATGAGTACTATAAGAAGAATTTGTGCTGAGCGTTGTGTTCATTGTTGCTGAAATCCATTTTTAAGAGCTGCCATCTTAGAAGCTTTGAAGGCTCCTGTTTCATCATAATGCCATGCCCAAGGATGTGGCTTATACTCTTTACTGTGATTTCAAACTGCATTTACTGGCCGATTTCTCACCTGTGTGGAAGTGGTTCCCAGTCTTGTATTTGTCATTATGCAAGTTCTGTGGGTCAAAGACTTGTTGACACCTCCAGGTTTATTTAATCCTCCTTTGTACCCTGTTTTGGTCATAGAGCTTTTGAAGTAGTAAAGATATTTTTGATCTTCCTCTCTCTGACTTGTGGAGCAGTAATCTCAGTCTGCAGCCTATGAGGAACCAATGTCTTTTGTTTAATTTGCAACATGAGCTGAGAATTTTCTTTTTTCAAATAAATTTATCATCCTTAAAAACAGATCTGCTTTTGTGTAGATATGTGCAGTGGATTATGAATATGGATTAAGGGTAAATTCTGGATTATTTAGTGTGGAGGAAAAAAAGATACCTGCCATTAAACTCTAGCCAAGAAAAAGCCTATGTAGGAAAGATCTTACTGGCAAGCAATGTAGGCCCACTAAAGGAATTCTCTGAATGATTTACTGATTACTTTCATGCAGAATCTGGAATTAGGGAAAAGGATATAAATATCTACTCTTTTGTGATAAAGCAAATTGAGAGTACTTGCAGGGTCGTTTTTTATTTACACATTATTTTTATTATTTATACATTAATTTTGATGACCATAAAAATTCAGTGCATGTGATCAAGTTTACAGTGTTTTTGGACAGGATGATTTACCTTGCTTGCCAGGTCACATAAGACTGTAATTGTTTCCATGTGGAGTAAAATTATTTAGAGAATTCGTATTAATAAAATATAATGATTAATGTTTGAAACATCATTGTCATACTGATGTATAAAGATTTATCTTGCTTCCTATTGCATCTGAATGAAATTGTGTAAGATTATTAACAGTGTTAAAATGACAAGTCATCAATAGACCATGTATGTGAGAACATGACTGGTTATAGGGGAATATTTGAAATGAAGTAAGGTCATGTTTACCTAAGCCTGGACTGATGAGATGATTAAGTTTTTTTAAAAATTTTACCTTTGCGACTGCAGTACCATAAAGAAAGGGAAGGTTTTAATTTGGTGATTCATCCTTAACAGCTCAAGAGCTATTTCTGTCAAGATTAATATGTAACTAGGACTTTTTCAATGAGAGATATTGATATGGTAATATACATATTTAATTAGGCAATTGTTACTGAAAGAATTTACATTTGAATGCTCTATTATGTCCTGATCTTCTTAGAAAAACATTGCCTTAGTGCAGCAGTGACTGAATAGCTGTTTCATAAGACTTTTTGAAAACTGAGTTTGGAGTGGAATATGTAAGATCTTCTAGATGTGGAAATATTACTGTGCACCTCTTCATGCAATCATATGTGTATGATTTTGTACTCTGCATACTTGGGTGGTAACTTTTATGTTAGGTCTACCTGAAGATGCAACATCTGAAGTAAATTACAGCAAAGTAGGCTTTATAGACTAACACCTATGCATGTCTGGTCAGAATGGTTTCCTTGCTCTGCTGCGAGAGAACGTAATTTGGACTTGAGGTATATGGTAATACTTTTTATACATTATGCATTTTCACTAGTTAGTGCTAAAAACCTCCCAAATTTTAAAATGTTCAAATAAATAACTGATTTAGTGTTTCTATGTATTATTTTGTATATTGGGTGTATGTAAAGAACAATCATAATTTATTGGTGATCTTGCAGTCTGTTTTGGGCTTCAGCACTGAGTCGTTCTTACTCTGCCATCCCTTTTGTCCCCTACCTCCCACTCCAGTGGATTCGTCTGTGTTTTGCCGATTCTGAGTGTTGAGAAACAATTTCAAGATAAAAAGCTACAGTTAAAACATTAATAACGCAATTAAATGTTTGTTTCTTTAAAAAAATTCCTTTGAGAGAATGTGTGCTTTATTTGATAGAGATATCTTTTGTAGGAACTTGCTTAGTGTAATGAAGTATGAAAACTATCAAGTTACATTTTTTTTCCCCACTTTATAAAGACTAAATTTTGGTGTTGGTTACAGGTTTAGAGAAGTTCTGAATGCAAGCTACCTTTTTTGTTGGTTGCATGTGTTTTTACCCCTGATGTGTACTGAAAAGGTGAAATTCCAGCACTCTTTAGAAGAAATCTATTACGTCTGAAAGACAGAGATCACTTAATTTTAACAAACTGAACAACTTCCATCAAAATCGCCCATTAGCCTTAATCTTGAATTAAAACCTACTTTTAATGGAGGCAAGCTGTTTAGCATGTTTATTTTCTACTATCATTGGGAAACTAAATCTGTAAGTAGCTGTAAGTTAGTATTTTTTTAAATTTTGATTTTATCCTTATGTCTCTGCCTTTGTGAGTGCATCCAGTTTAAAGCTGTTTAGAAAAAGTCAGTCTTTTTGCGTGGTGGGAAGTTTCAGAAGCATACCCAGGGAATGAGTGAATAACAGCTAATACCATGCTTACAGCAATGCACGTATTCAGATCAGCATGTCATAGACTACATGCTACAACAGTTTTCCTCCAGGCAACTCCTTTCCTGTCTTTTACAGTTGTATAGATAATATGATAAAGATCTCCACAGGAAACTGACAAAAAGGAGAAATGTTTCTGTAAGATTTTGTAATTGGGAAATTTTAGGCAGTGATCTTTTCTCCCCCAGATACTGCACACACTGGCCAGCTATTGCTGTCCATCTTCTTTTATTCAGTATTTATATTACTGTCCATTCAGATGTCACTCACTGAAAATAAATCTAAAGTTATTTAAAACCAGAAATTGCAAGTATGTTCTCAAGCATAAATAATAATATCTTATGTACTTTTGGGATGATTTTTTGTTATTTTTGCTTCTGTTGTTTTTCTTGAAATTCGTTGTGCTCTTTCTTTCAAAACTTTTCTAGTGTGTTTATTTCTTCATTCAAATAAGAAAAAGATAAAAAAGGAAAAAAAAGAGAGAGCAACATGGAGCTTGACTGCTTTTCCCCTTAAAACTGCATGGAAAAAGAAGCATTTTGCACTGTGTACATACCCAAATAAATGAATAAATGCTAAATATGTAGATTATGATTTTGCATAGCATTCTGCCAGTCAAATGGTCCTTATATAGGGTATTTGAAATCTGTTGAATACTTTTTTATCTGCTTTTAGAAATGAGGTTTGTAAAACTGCACTCTAATGCAAAGGTGGCATTCCTTTAATTACCAGTGAGTGACTACTGGTCCATTGTTTACAACCCTGCCACCTCTGAGATCATCCCATGCTGTTATTTTATGGAGTCTGCTGCAATCCTCTGTTTTATTTATCAGATTTCCCTAGTAAGTAAATATCTTAAGTAGTGCTTTATTAGCACAACCTAATCTTCTTGTCCTATGGCTATTAATATTTCACAATCCAAAACCAGTGATCCCTTAGAAGATGTACACCCACATACAGACACCAATGCAAACAAGAATGATTTGGTAACACCTTGCTACCAGTGTCTACTAGTAGTAGTAAAATCACTGGTATGTTAAAATTATTTTAAAATATATGTAATGATACTGGTTGTTACCAATGGACAAGTAAGTACTTTAAGGTAGAATAATCAAATGTGACAACCTAAAGATGTACTTGAGGATCTCTAATTACATACTGCAAAGCTATGAGACAGGTAATAGAGGAGTTTTAAGATGCTATATATTCCTGGTTTTCTCTTACCTTTGATTCTATGCTACCTTGCAGTTGTGTAATGGAGGAGATTCCTTCTTGGGTATACCATGCACAATTTAGGGAGAATTAATCTCTTCTGCACCTTCCTCTCCTAGAGGATAAACCAGGGCTGGGACAGATGCTGCTTTGTTACTCATTTTGATACAGTAAGACACTGTGAGCAACTGCAAGAAGGAAGCTACAGCATTTACTCAGAGCCTTCATAGGTCTTGTAAAACTCTCTTCTGGAGCTGTATGGGAACTTTGAGAGTTAGGTGGCAGGATAGCACATTGTGTTTCTTTTCAAAATGAATTAGTTCAGATGCCATGCCTTAAAAAGACAATGTAAAATTCTGGTTCATGTTGAAGCGTGAATTTCTTTAAATGCTTTTGTGTGGAAGACTCAGTTTCCATGAATTAGATGTCTTTTGGGTTCTGTGCTTTGCCAGTGTTGAGAATCACAGAGTTTTTTGGGGGTAGGAGTGGGAATCATCTCTTTTCTTTTGTCTGATTACCTTGTAATACCAAATGCTTGCCTGAGAAACAAATCCTCCTTGAAAAGCTGTAGTCTGCTTTCTAAATAAATTTCAGTGGTATTCTGAAAAGTATTTTTCATGGCTTTTTCTTCTGTGAAGACTGGCAAAATATTTGCACATTCTGTGCATGGTGCAAACACAGTCATCTTCTTAGGGATTGTTCATATATAGGGCTCTCAAAGTGCTTCTGATCCTCTTTCAGGTGTGAAATGTTTAGAATAAAGTAATTTATTGTATATTAATTCTGGTTAACCAGGCATGATTTGATATTTTCACAGTCTGCAAGAAATTAAGTATTCATTAACATTTAAAACCATTAGATGACACAGTTGAGCAATAAATGATTCATTTAGTCCCTGTTAAAGTAAATGTGCATTGAAGTTTCTGACTAGAAGATAAGTGATGGCTGTCTTTGTTTTCAATTATTTTCCTCATTCTTGCTTTATTTATTCTGTGCACTTCATTGACTTGTCTTTTTCTCTCTTTTCCTGAAGCAGACGAAGAAGAAGTGGAAAATTTTGATGTTTCCAGTCTGCCTGAAGAAGTGCTGCAGAACATAGAAGCTGACAGTTACTGGTGCATGAGCAAGTTGCTTGATGGCATTCAGGTAAATTGATTTTTCCTGTCTGTAAGTAGTGGAGTTAACTGATTAATGTCATGGTTGTGAACTACTTTAAGGTTGAAAAAGAGTACGTCTATGAAAAACGGGAGAAGTCGATTTTCCCATTGGAGAAATCCACTGCTAGTTTGGCATAGAAAGGAAAGAAAGGAAAAGGAAAAAAAAACCTGTGCAACTTGTTTTGGTCAAAATGTCTTCATGTTTCATTGTGGTGTGATGTTCTAGAGCAGAATTGAAACCTCCAGTTCTGGAGGCATGTTTTGCAACTGTGTCACCAAGCATGAAGAATGGTTGCTCAGGATCTCACTGAGGTGGTGAAAAGCTGGCTTATTTATTAATTTTTAAGTAAAAAATATAGCAACCTATAAGTGATTGCTGTCTTAATAGTTCCTGAAATTATATTCATATTTTTAAAATACACATTTACAACTTGATACTTATGCTACTTCACTGAGTGAATTTTTTCTATGTGGAAAAGCTATAAATGAAGGCACACTTTTCTGTTACATGCAGCAAGTTGGAGTCTAATAATGGTAGATTTTTGTGTAAATGTTCATGGGCTTGTAAGTTTATAAAGATGAGAATTATCTACAACATTCTTTCCTATGACTTATGTTTTAATGTGAATGTTTCATTGGCTAAGGCACATTGTGAATTGAAACTTGTAACAGAGTTCATTTTTGACAAAACTGTTTTAAAATTGAGTCAACAACAGAAGGCTTAAACTTTTTTGAAGGTGTTTAAGTGTATTTCTCCTGGTTAAAGGTCAAATCAAGCTCAATGTTTTGTGCAGCATTTTTGAAATGCACTGTCATTTTCTCATGTCGATTCCTGTAACAAATGCTGGTTTGCTTATTTCAATCTCTCAGAATTCCTAAATTTTAAAGTACTTGACCATATAGCAAAAATATGTGAAAAGTTATAAAGAAAAAAAAGTGATAACTTGAAATCAACTGGAAAGGAAGAAAGCCAGGTAAAGAAATGCAAACCCTCCAACTGTTTTACCTACTTCTGGAACATCATTGCCACTGGCCTGTTGCTGTATTTTTTTTTTCTAGGAAAAGAAGTTCATAGATTAGGTAATGTCTCCTTGAAATTCTGTTTTCATACAAAACCATCAGGCACTGAGAAGCAAAATATGGAAACTAATTGCAATGGAATTAAACTGCGTCGATGAAAATTTAAGCTGTTATATAAATGGAGTGGTGTTGGATGTATTCAAGGATGCACTCATCTATCAAAAGCAGGCTTGAAAGATTATGCTAGTGGTGTGATTAATGATGTTACAGTTAATTCAGTGCAACTGCAGTGCTGCTGAAATAAAAGGGTTTCTTGTTTTTCTTCTCCCATTCTCCTGTTTTCTTTCCTTTCTGTGATGATACCACTTTACTTAACAGATAAAACAGTAATGTAGTTGCAGGTTGAGTTGATTGGAAGAACTAACCCTGTAGAGAAGGACATGGGATGCTGGTGGACACGACTGGCAATGTGCACTTGCAGCCCAGAAAGCCAACTGTGTCCTGGGCTGCATGCAAAGCAGGTGGGCAGCAAGGTGAGGGAGGGGATTCTGCCCTTCTGCTCTGTTCTTGTGAGACCCCACCTGGGGTGCTGCAGCCATTTCAGGGATCTCCAGCACAGGACCGACATGGACCTGTTGGAGTGGGTCCAGAGGATCAGAGGGCTGGAGCATCTCTCATGTGAGGAAAGGCTGAGAAGATTGGAGTTGTTCAGCCTGGAGAAGAGAAGGCTCTGGGGAGACGTTACTGTGACCTTTCCGTGCTTAGAGGGGGCTTTTGAGAAAGCTGGAGAAAAACTTTTTGCCAGAGCCTGTAGTGATAGGACAAAAGGCAACATTTCAAACAGAGAGTAGATTTAGATTGGACATAAAGAGTACATGTTCTTTGATGAGAGAGGCCAAAGCAGTTGTGGATGTCCTCTTCCTGGAAGTGTTCAAGGTCAGGACTGATGTGGCTTTAAACAGCCTGATCTAGCTGACGCTGTTCCTGCCCATGGCAGGAGGTTTGGACTAGATGAACTTTAAAGATTCCTGGTTGGTTCATTGTGTGATGCTGTAATTCTAGCTGACTTGCATTCTGGATGCACAATTATTTTTATCTGAAAATATGGTATAAGAGACTCCTGTATGTGATGGTTTCCTCTGAGATGTCTGAATAAACTGTACAGGGATTTTAGAGGAGAGGAATGTGACATGTGGTAATAACTGCAATCAAAGAATCTCTGCAGAATATTTCCATTAATTTATTTGTCAATATAAGCTTCCATTTCATGTTGCTCTACCAGTATTGGATAAATTTAAAGAGTGCACTTTCATAACAGTTAGGGTCATCCTGTCAAATTTTTGGCTAGTATGAGCTAGATACATTTTTTTGTGTGTTTTGTCTTTTCAGTGCAGAAGAGTGTAATGGAAGAATGACTGTACGATTATATTTGTACCCCTTTATTATTCTTAACAGAAAACTCATTTATTTTTCCAGTCCATCCAGACGGTCTCATTTTCTTGTTTCCAGAATTGTTAAAGGTGTTGTTAAGACATATGTATTTCTTGCTCAAGTTTTACCACACATAGTATCATTTCTTCATTCCTCACTTGTCCTTCCTCCCTTATGTATCTTAATGTGACTCTGTGTATTTTTAATATAAGGATACATCTTTGAACCCCAGAGATATGTGGAATAAAGAACAGGAGTTAGCATTGGGCAGCAGGGCAGTCACTTCCTGACATGCATGCAGTTCTTAGCTGAGAGAAGAAATAAAAAACTTGTTCAAATCATCTGTTACTTTAGCAGGTTCCTTCGTGCTGTTTTTTTGTCATCTGGAGGTTCCTATGCTTTTGGCTCCAGCTGGAGAGTTTTGTAGAACTTTTCCAGTAGTTAATGTTTGATCTTGCATGATAATTTAATCTATTTTTTCTTCTTAGATTACTTTGCATCTTCTTTCTCTGTTGGTTGTCTCTAAGTTTAGGCTTCTAAGTGACTGTGCATGTATTGTATCAGAGTTTGATTACAATTTTAAAAGTTGATATAACAAATACTAGGACATTTTTAATATAAATTTATCTCTCTAAAATATAATTTAATCTTGAAATCTGTAGCTGTCTTATAGCAGTCAATTTTGGATGATGATATATGTAATGGTTTTCCTTTTCAGTGCTTCATGAGTCTGTGCTCTAAATTTTTTCTTTAGTTTTTGTCCCACAAAGACTATGCCTCATTGCAATTGCTTCGTATTTATTTCAGGAAAACAAATGAAAGCTCCTAAAATCATAAGAACATAGGATAATTCTGCTCAATGTATGGCCAGCTCTGAAGGTCAGATTGAGTTTTTCAGGGTTTGTCCAGTTAGATCTTGAACCCTCCAAGGACAGAGACTTCACGGTCTCTGGGGCCTAATCTATTCTGGTGCTTCCTCGTCCTTATGTTGAAGTTTCTCCCCAACAGCCAGCTGGAACATTTTTTGTTTATGCTGCTTGTCTCTTCTCTTCCCACTATGCACCAGTATTAAAAATGGAGGTTTGTCATCGTGGTAACGTGGGTTTTATCAGGCTGTGATTAGGTGCTTTTGGAGCTTTCTTTATTTCAGGCTGAACAAGCCGTTTCCCCAGCCTCTCAAAGAGCATATGCTCCATATCTCTGAGCATCTTGGTGATCTTTTGCTCTTGCTTCAGTTTATTCACATTTTTTTTGTATCAGGGTCCCTAAAACTGGATGTGGTATTTCAGATGTGGTCTTGAAATACCAGAAATTCTTTTTAAACATTTTAAGGAAAATCTACACAGTAAAGATTGAACTCTGGAACTGTTTGGTCAGAGAGGTTGTAGAATCCTCATCCTGGAAGTTCAAAACCAGAGTCCACATGGCCTTGAGCAGCATGCTCCAGGTGACTTGGCTTTGGGCAGTGCTTGGACTTGGATGGCCTCCAGAGGTCCCTGCCAACCTCTGTGATTTCACAATGAATGCTGAATGGGGATAATCCCTCCATCTACTGGGCCAGGAGGCTGCTGGCTGGCTTTGCTGCCAGGGCTTGCCAGTGACTCAGTCTGAGCTTTCTGTGTGCTGAGATTTCAGGTACTTTTCCACAGAAGTCATCTCCATCCTGTATTCTTACAAGATGTGCTGATTTATAGAAACCCGCTTCTGAAGCTGTGTGTGGCCATATGCAAAATACATCTTCCGTGTGTGTGATAAAGCTGGTTGTCTTTAAAAGACTTCTAAACTGTAGATGATGCATGAGCATTTTTGTATTTTTGTCTGTGGCTGTTCATATGGGAAAACTAGAATTATCCCATGAGTATTTTTTCCATGTAATTAAGTAGACATTCCCATATATCCAGATTATTAACTTTTCTTTTATTACTAAATCATTCTTTATCACACTTTCCTCAATAGAGTCTCATTAACATTCAAGTAAAAAGTTCACATTGATCTGTGCCACCTGAAAATGTAATGTTCATGTATAAAATAGAGTATAACTTTTCATTTTAAGTTAAAGTATACTGGTAATAAAATAACCAAAGGGGAAATACATGCATTGCATAATGATCTAACTAGATGTATTAAAAATAGCACTGAAATATTAATATAATTATTTGTAAGGGCCTGGTAATTTTTAGAATAAAATTGAGATAATTCATGTCCAGGGACTGGAGTGTGCTGAGGTACATATCAGCTATTTCTGTGGCTGATAAAATAGCAAGATTTATGACCTTCAAAGAGAATCCTGCAGAGTTCTTTCTCACTCCTGAGTTATGGAAAGTTGTTTCTAACGTATGCCTAAAGTCTGGATGGAAGGAAGGAATGCTTCTTGGAAAGCCTTTCAGAGGTCTGCCAGATCCAATAACTAACGTGAACATGCATTTCAAATGTTGAGAAGTACATGCAGAAATAACTCTTCTGAAAACTCTTCACAGGACCTTCTTGAGGTTTATTTTAAAGGAAAAATAGGTCAAATATAGCTTTCTTTGTACCTTTTCATTTAACTCCTGCAAGACAAGTTTCTTGGTTATGTCTGCAGTTCCTTTGGGGGGTTAGTTTATGTGTGTATGAGTTTGTTAGCCAAGATAAAAAGATAGAAGGAATATGTGCTTTAAGTGTCTGCATCTGTCTGTTACCTGTCTCTTGTCATGGGAACTCTCTGTCTGCAGCATATGTGCTTTCATGCAAGGGTCGGGTTTCTGTATCAGGCTGCAGGGTCTACCTGTGCAAGTGCAGTGACAGATTGTCTAGGATTTCTAGGCATACATCAGCCCTGCACTTCTGGTAAGCTTAGCTAAATTGAGAAAATAGTCTTTCTTCCTGCCTTCTTCCTGAACACAGCATGGCCAGTGTGGTGTGTTCAGGGAAAATGGCATATATGATATAACTATCTGAGAGGCTA
Source organism: Eulacestoma nigropectus (assembly GCA_013397775.1). Classification (NCBI taxonomy): domain Eukaryota; kingdom Metazoa; phylum Chordata; class Aves; order Passeriformes; genus Eulacestoma; species Eulacestoma nigropectus. Next base: position 180,986 of record VZTE01005227.1, on the reverse strand, counting down.
AAGAGTCTCCACTAGCATTGTATAGCTGATACTGAAAGACAGTACTGCAGTCATGCTCTGATTTCTGTGTAAACAGATCCTAATGCCAGTCAGAAATGGATGCTTTACAAATGTGGAAGCCCTGTCAGAGATTGTCTGAAATGCTGGCAGCAGTTATTTCTGTACGTTATTCTCTTCAGTGTTTCAACTGCATATTCATACTGTGTGTCTGTCCCTCCCTCTATGAGTCAGAACTTCTGTATGGTAATAACTGTTTACTAATTTCCAGAAATCCAGGTTGTTCATTATAAGCTAATGTCTTGTCCAGGTTGGATCCTGAGAATGGGATAAGACATAGTGGGTTTTTTTCTTGAAGGTATGGCTATTCCAGGGAAAAACAATGGTTTGTTTGATAAGAATTGTGCTCCAAAACAGTTAAACAGCTTTTTGGAAAGTCATAAACATGAGAAATTTAATGAGAAAGAGGTTCTGCAATTAGGACAGGCAGTTGTGCCCATTCAGGGTTCTAGAATGGCTTTTCTTCTAATGAGAAATGGATAACTTCACCATTTTTAGTGACCACTTATCAAATGATACTCCTAAATGGTATTTTTCTTACTATATCTGCATGTCACACATGAGACTGAAATCTTCTGGAACATAAGCCTGCCTGCAATAGGTAATTCTATCCAGAATATTTTCTGTCTTTATGCTCAGATGTCTGATTTTTGTCTCTTAATAATCTGTTGGAGCAAATACTGTTTTATGGTATTTTAAACTTTTATTGAAGGACAAGAAAACTCAAGAGCAGGAGTTCAGAAATTTTTCTTAATTTTACCTGCCTTTCTCAATTCAAGAGATTTCTAGTAGCTTTCTCGGTCACTGGAGGACTTACATTCCTCCCCATCAGTTTGAGAAGATTGAATGCATCACTAGAGTACTGTGCATGGATGCCTAGTAAGAATTTCAGAGTCAATTGCTAAGTCTGTTCTGTTTAATATTTATCTGTGATTTCCTCCTATTACAGACTGTGGTAATGAGAAAACAAGAAAGCCAGTACTCACAACTGCTTTGATATTGGGTGGGATGGAATAGAGTAGATAGGACATTAGATTTTGAAAATTATTTCAAGGGGATTCAGGAGAGTACAGACAATTAGCCATGTACATCAGGGAAGTTTGGAGAAAGTGTAGAATAAGCAGAATTAAGGCTTAAAAAATAAAAACCTGTATTATTTAATATTTTCTGTACCTCTTGTATAGCAGAACAAATCTGGCAGCTTTTGGAAGGAATCAGAGAGCCTGTGAGCAAGTGTATGGTTTAATTTTATTTCCCAAGTGCATTTTGAAAAAATCCTTTTACTAGAAGTTCATAAAAAAGCTAAGCATCCATGGTAGAAGCATTGCCTGTTACCACATGGGGAGGAGAAAGGTTTATATAAGTAGTCCTTGAGAGAAAACATCACTTTGCTACTTTTAAAATGAGCTTGTGCTCAGTATGCTGTATGCTGTTCTAATCCCTTTTGTCCGTCCCATTTTAAAAAGATGGCTTGAAAGTTAAAAAAATAAGGGAACAAGATAAGTGTGATCAAAGGTGTGGAACAGTTTCTGGGTGATGGATTGTGTATAGATTTGGCTAAGTGGAGGAATGTAATATAAGTTTTTTAAATGATGAGCTGCATGAAGAAGGTGAAGAGGTAGTAGTTGCTTTCCATCTCATCTGATGCAAGATCTAGGTAGTATCTTGTAATTCTGCTGAGTGATATTCTTAGAAAAAAAAGAGTGGTTGAGTAACTAAGCTGCTGGGCTACTTGTCAAAGGATGAAAACATCTTCAAGGAACTTTAATTACGAAGATGCCATGCTGAGTTAGGGAAGTCGCAGTGCTGCAAACTGGAAACTGAAAGAACGCTGCAAGTGCATTACTCTGGGCTTATTGTGCTCCTACCATCCCCTTTAGTCATTTGCTGTTGACTTCTCTTAAAAGGGAAAAGCCAAGGTGGTTCTTTTGTTTGGCCCAGTAGCCAATTAACTTTGTAACAATAAGCTTTGTTTGGCACAAGTAATAGAAAATTGAGGACAGCAGTAGGATTTATCCTGAGGGCTGTAGTTTTTGTTAAGGACGAGTGTCTTCAGAAGCTTTTAAGGAGCCTGTGTCCCTTTGGAGGCCAATAATGCAGTTTTCCAGCCTGTCACTGAGAGTAAAATTTTCAGGAAGACAACAAATCTATTTGTAATCAATAGATGAAATACACTGTGCCATCAATATGCTTCAGCATAAAAATATTTTATCCTCTACCTAAAATTTGCAGCATCAGCTTTTGGGATTGTACATGTTTGTATTTATGATTTCTAGCTCTTATCCAGATTTGAACTGTTGTCTGGCCCATACTGTAATCCAGAAATATACCCTGAGCACTTCTGTCATTGTTACTTTAACAGTTTCTGTAATTTATAATTCATCCACTTGTATAAAACTGAGGTTTGATTACACAGACCAGTAGAAGGTTGGGTCTTTGGTTCTGACTGTATGGATACTATTCTAACATGAGAATCAGTACCTACATTTTAATAAGCTGTTGCTTTTTTTTTGTCCTATTATGTAGGAATAAGTAAGATGCTGTTTTGCATGTAAAATTTTTTGGGCTGCAATGCTTTGTAAATATTTTTCCTACTAGTTAGGAAGTTTTGCATTTTTGAAAGTCAAGCTTAATAATTACAACGGTTGACAGACCTTTTCTTCTAAAGGAAGTGTCTTGGAGAATTATGGAACATGCTATGGACTATGCCAACAGCATAGTCCAGCACACTCGTGTTCTTGTGCATGCACAGTCCCTCTATCCTGAGCTGTATTAAGGAGTGAATTTACATTATAACCTCTATCTTTAAGAAACATTTTGAGTAAGCTGTGCTTCCATTGATAGTGTTAATATACATGGTGGGTATCATTATTTGGTGTCATGCTTCCCTTCCTCCTGCCCCTATCTTTTTGCATAACTTTGAGAGCAAGGTGGACCAAGATTTTTAATAGGACTTTGCTTAGAGAATTCAGAAATATGTGAATGAAGTACTTAAATGAGTGAAAAAGAATTCAGGAGATCTCTTTGTGGCATAACGAGGATAAGAAAACGTTTTCTTTCAGTTATTATTTGTTCATATGATACTATACTTGAACATACGAAATTGATGCATAGGAATTCTTAAATATGCATCAGTAGAGAAAATAGACATCCAAGTCTGTATGTCCATATGATGTATATGGATTGCTTAGTGTATCCTCTATATTTAAAAGCTCTGATCTGATTGATAAAACCGTGTTAAAATGAGCAAACAACACATGAACACTTTGTGTCGAAGCTTTCCATTTGCTTCTATAAATGTTTCTGATAGTTTCTTCAGAACATTGTTGGTGAACAGTTTGTACGACCTGAAAAGATGAGAAGCATTCCCCTCTCTCTGGGAGGAGAGTCCCAGTTAAATTTGTTATGAGCATTTTTCCAAGTTTTTTCCATTTAGAATTTCTCTATCCTTAAAAATTGTAAGGAATTACTTACTTAATACTTTTTTGGATGTTTAGTGAAGTCTATAATTTTAGTATTTTATTTTATATTATAACAACTGGATTTTGAGAAATCCTGCTAGACCTAGTTGTAGTTGTAGCAGAGAGGTAGGGTGGTTATATCAGCTTCTACAGAATAAGTACAGACTACTAACACAGAGATTTGAAGCTGAAGCAAGTTTTGATCTCTTGTGACATTATAAAGTCCTAACCTTCTGTATTGTAAGTTGAAACTAATTATGTGTCAGTCTGAACTAGATACTATAACCATTCAGCTGTGAAGCAGGTTAGCATAGTTCACTGAAAGTGTGTGGGAAGCTATCTGAGCAGAATGTCAAGGAATTTAGGTATTGCACACCAGTACATGAATTTTTGTGTTTATCATGGATTCTGGTGTGTACCCATGCATACTTTGTCATATGTGAATGCATACTGGAAAGTGTCAAGAACAGTGTTTAGAAAGACAGATATTTTATGTGAACTCCTTGTTTTCATCCTGAAAATTTTTGTTATATTTCCTCATTTGAAACTTTGACCATCGATAATGAGCAAAAGACACACTCTGAATCAGTCATAATTGAGAAAAGGATTGTGTTGGCTTAACCTCCCTGAGCAATTATTCATGAATTTTATGGGTTTGGTATGTTTTTTCTTTTCTGTTTTACTATTTTTCCTTCACCTATAAGCACAAAAGAAGCAAGAATAGTGGGTAACAGAATACCTTTTATGTTTACAAAGTCCATCTCACAGTTTCACAAACTCCAGAAAGTCAACTACAAGTGTCATAGGAGGGGATATGTACCACACAGTTTTATTAGAAGAGAGGACATGGGGGAGCCAATAAAGATCTTTCCAGTTTAGGTAAGTCAGCACGAGTAGAAGAGTGACCCCCAGCTGTGTTTGTTTGCAGCTGAAATAATGAGCAGAAAAATAAATAGGCAAAAGATCAAATGTAGTGAAAAGCAAATTTACCTGTTTTCAAATCAAGATGGCAGTTTTGGGTTGCATTTCCAGGTGTGTATGGAGTAAATTAGGCTTTGAGAAATAAAGTAGTTTCAGATTCATAGATCACAGTCGAGAGTTGCACTACCTGGGGAGAGACTAATGATCGGAGTGCTAGTGTTTTAACTCTGTGTTGACTTTCAGTGTTAAAAACAGGAACATTCTTTTACAGAGGAAATAATTAAATACCATGTTGCTGTACTTTGAGTGCAGTACTACTTCTAGAAACACCAGTTAACTTTGTTTAAATAAATTAATAGAACAGTATATAAACATTTTGGGGGAGAAAAAAAAGTGAATACATTTTTTGTTGTTAGAGTAAGTTCTACAAAGAAAGTGGTTATGATTTCCTAAAGATGCTGTGTCCTGGATATTATCCATGACTAATACAGGTGTATGTCAGACTTGTATAAAAGGCAGTGTTCCAGTGCATGGGATAGTTTCTTTCTCCCTGAAATGAGATTATAATGGATCTGAATTCTGTGTGAGTTTTTCCATTCTGTCAGTTTTGGTGCTTTATTGCACTACAAGGATGCTCATGTTCTTTTTGAGAAATAATGTCAACAGGGTGAAATTGTTTCCTATTTTACTTGGTGATTCTTGTGGAAAATAAAAAAATTCAGAGAATTATGCTTGCTTCCTCATCCATACTGTTTTGGTTTATGCATTGAGTTCGAATATTAATTACTGTGAAAGGGTTACTGCTACACCAGTAGAAAATTCTGCTATAAATTTTAAAATAGCTATTACTGTGGTCAGGTACAAGTGATCAGAGCATACAGTAGACTTTTTGATACTGTAAATTACTTGTTGGCTGATGTACTTTAACTTACAGAATTATTGGTGTATCATTTTCCCTTGTGAACTTTGAAGCTTCACACTTTATAGCAGTATTACAGAATCCGAAGATTAAATTGCAATTCAGTTTTATAAGTCAAATAAAACCTAAAAAAACTCCATGTAAATATAGTCAAGAGGGTCAATAAGACTTTTTTTGTTTTTAAATAGAAAACCTTATCAGGATACATGAAAATGAACTGATAATCATCTCTTTTACTCAAAGACCAAGTTAAAATTTGAATTAAAGTCAAGAAAAATTAATATTTCAATGTAAGTGAAAATTTTTTTTAGGGTAATTCTTGAGATTACTCAGCTCCAATTGATAAAAGAATTACTCAAACAGTAGCAGTTGAGGCAAAACATTCTTTACCCTGTTTTTCTGTGTATGTGGTGGTTACACAAAAAAAAAGGTTCTACCTAGCAACTTTCTTTTAAAATATGTGTGTATAATTTTCTTTTCTTGACTCTCTCAAAAACCACAGGAAGACAACTGTAATAAAATGAGCTGAATGGAGGGATTGTCAATTAAATATTCAGAAACATTGCTGTATATTTAAATAATGTCATTATTTTAAAAGGTCGATCATTTTGGGTTTCAAGCAGAGATATCTTTCTTGCTCTCATTATTTAAAACTCAAGTCTATATTATAGAGCTGCAATCCGCAAATTAAAAATCCATTTAGAGTTAATCCATTCAAAGAAATATATGCAAATATAATGCCCTTTTAGCCACATAGCTTGTGTGTTAGATTTTGATTCATGATATTAACTGTAATTTTGGGTTCAGAACAGTTATAAGTACATTAAAACAGACTTTTGATTTCTTATGCTGCTTGAATTTATTACTCTGCATTTCTAAAGATCCAGTTCTTTCCCTGTCTCCGATAATAGGCTAAGTTTTCATATTTCCTACATTATTTGTAGAATTGTAAATTTATGAGAAAAAAAATCGCCTTAAAAATCTCTAGCAGGGCTCATTTTGGCATGTAAGATGAGGGCGTTTTAAAGTTACTTGGATTTCTGCAACAAAGTAATTTCACTAGATTAGGAGTAGAGAGCAATTGATGCAGGAATAACTATACAGAATATACTGTTAGAGGTGGGGACTCACAGGACTGTACTGTGTGATGATTTACTATTTTACTGTAGAAGCAGACCTAGGAAATGTAGACACAAAACAGAAACACCATAAGAAAACAGAGAAAAATACATGGATTTAGATAAGTAATTGAAAGAAAAGAAACCTTTTTTGCTTTTCTGCAGCTGATACTTGTATGTGGTCTCCTCTTTAGGATAACTACACATTTGCACAGCCAGGAATTCAGAAGAAAGTGAAGATGTTGGAAGAGCTTGTTAGTCGGATTGATGGTAAGTCTCAAAGGCTAAACTAATTTCTAACTGATGTTGCATTGAAAATGTTTAGTTAAAATGTTTGCAAGAAAAGCCAACATCACTGCAGTCACCTGCAATGGTGCGGTAACATTGCCTTTCTCAGGTGAGGTGTCATCATTGGTTTGTGGCACACTGGCCTTTGTGGATCACTGTCGTGTATCATTTAAAAGAAAGCCACTAGAGCATGAGCCTCTTTCATTACTTTTTATTAAGGCAATATAATCAAATTCAATGGCAATTTCTTTGCAGCAGAGTAATGACCACATACAAAAAGCAGCCAGTATTCATTTCACATTAAGCCTCAATGGTTGTTGTAATGCGGGCAAGTCACAGTGGTTGTTTATGGTTGTCCTTCGGCACTACGTTTTGTGCCTTTGTGCATCATTTTGCTATCTGGAATGCCTACATAATTTCTCTGTGGAATCCAATTAATTATGAACTCTGGAAATAACATCTTTAATTTTATAGATAAATTACAGTATGTGCAGGGGTAATTTTAAATTATGCTTTCGTGTTTTAGCAGCGCACTTTGAAATATTTTTTACCTTCATCCTTAAAGTAATTCCTTTCATGAAATGCTGACTGTCATTTAGCTAGAACAGAGTTTAATTAAATGAAATGCAAGAGATAATGCTTGCCCATTCTACACATACTCTCTTGATAGTTTGTTAAATTAATGAACAGAGTATTAACAAAATGTTGTCAAGCAGAACCAGGCATATATTTGCAACACTGGCCTGTCAGTGATGACTTAGAAAAAATATTTTTTGTGTAACTTAATATTTGATAATCTTCTTGGAAATGTTAATTCCCTCTTTTTGTTACATATACTGTGAAGGTTTTGTTGTGCCAGTGCTGGCTATAGGAGATTTTGTCTGCTTATGAGTACATCCTTAATATTTGATAATGTGCTTTTCTAGAATATTAAAGTATTATTAATGATCAAAAACCAAGGGCAGGAGAACAATGTTCGTGTAATATTACATTATAAACTTAAATGTATGTAAAAATTTCTGTTGTAGATATATTTTTTTAAAATGCAAGTGAATATGAAAAATATAAGGGCATATTTATGTATATTGGGTAGCTAAATATTTATATCAAAAATATAGTTATAATAAATAAATATAGTTAAATCAGTGTATTTTGTTACTTCAAAAATAATCTAACTTCTTGTAATGTGACTTTTTATATGTAATTTTAATCTTGTGCCAATATTGATGTTTACATTTCAGAAGCAAATGATTATCTATTAAATGAAGTGTGTAATTAAAATTCCATTAAACAGACTTCCTTAACATGGTCAGTGAACATTTATGTAAAGGAATTGTTTAACGAAGTTTTTAAAGCTAAAAGTAGCATTCTGATAGTCAACTTTATTGTTTGATTTAATAAAAATATTAAGTATAATGCAATATGTTATTGTTTAGTTTAACGAAAAAAGAAATGCTGAAGTCTTATTTGTACCTTCAGTGCTTTAGGGATATAGATAAATAAGTTCTCTCAATTATTAGGTTTATGAAGCATTATTTTTAAAGCTTCACACCTTAAAAAAATAAGTCAGTTATAGAAAATAGTTGTGTCATCTTATACTGTCCTTTGATCATCCTTTGTAACTCCAAAGTAAAGTGTGAGTTCCTTTTTTTTGTCTAATAAAAAATAGTTATGAGGTCTTTCTAATTTTTTTGGTAGTTTTCAGTAGACATCATGAGTGTTTGCTAGTAAACACTGATGGAAATTTAGAAGTGCTTAGGTTATATGGGGCCTCTGGAAGTCAGTGTTCTAAGCCTTTGCCCGTGCCTTGATCACTCTTTATCTAATGGGACAGGGCTGACTTAGATCAGGCTGTGTGGAGTCTTGCCCCGTTGAGTTTTGAGTGATTCCGGGGATGGAGATTCTGTAGCTTCTTTGGGTAAGAATATTGGAAGTTTGACTCCTTCCACTGTCATTTTATTTTTTATATAAATAATTATTTTTTTTTTTAATGGAGCTTATGTCTACTGCCTTTTGTTTTATCTCATTGTACCTCTGAGAAGAATTTGGCTCTATGGTCTCTACATGCTCCCGTTAGGTAGTTGCAGCTATTTATCGACTTCTTTTTAAGGCTGAGCAAACCCTGTTCTATCAGCCTCCTTTCATGTGTGAAATGCTCCAGCTTCCTCTGCCCCCCACTGGGCTTGCTTGTGTGTGCCAGTGGCACAGAATTGGAGGTAATGCTGCAGACATGGTTCCCCAAGTGGCGAACACAGAGGAAGAATCACTTCTCCTGATCTGTTGGCTTCTTTCTTGCTTAGAAAGCCCAACATATATTTGGTCTTTCTTTCTGCAAGGACATTCTTGGGTACAGCCTGTTGTCCACCAGGATCCCCAAGTCTTTCTTGGCAGAGCTGCTCTCCATCAAATTGTGCCCAGTTAGTGCTTGTTGAATGAAACTGTTCCATCCCAGAGAGAGGACACTTGCCTCTCCGGAACCTCAGGAGGTTCCTCTTAGCCATTCCTTCAGCCTGCCAAGGTTCCTTCAAATAGTAGCCCTCACTTTCAATGTGTCAAGCACTCCTCCCAATCTGGTATCGTTTGCAAACACAGAGTCTACTCTGTGCAATTGTTAGTTTTTAACGAAGGTATTGGCCCCAGTGCTGACTCTGGAGGGATACCATTAGTAATTAGTTGTCAATTGGACTTTGTATTGCTGATCACAACCTTTATAATACAGGCATCCAGTTAAAAATTTTGGATAGTTAAGATACACATTTTTCAATATTCTTTGGGCTGTTTCTTTTTGTCTAGAAGACTGTCCTCTCAGTTACTTTCTTTGCAAGAAAAGCACACCAAAGTATGTGTAAGATTAAAATAAAGTTTTAGTTGTTAATTAGACAATGCTGATTGTGTACTCCAGTTATAACCTTTTGGATGCCTCAGCTAAGGGATCCTGAACTTGTTGGTTTTTTGGTGGAATCATGACATAGTTTGATTGAATGTTGTGGTTTAGTCTTCATTTCCTTTTTGCTTTTGTCTTTTTATACTGGGTTTGCTATACTGCAGTTAAAGGGAAATGTATGGTAGATATAAATTCAGTGGCTTTGCTTTTTAAAAAAGCCCCTCATGATCTGTATTTGCTGTACTTATCCTAAGTACTCATTAAGGTTACTGTGCGAGAAAATAATATTCCTGTTGGTACTGTGTCACATCATTTTCTCGATGCTGGGTAACTGCATGGTGAAGCAAATCTTGATGTAGTAAGTAGCTGTGTGAGTGCTTGAAGCTTGTACTGCTTATTTGCTAATAGTAATGGATTACCAGTGTATGAAAGGTGATGCTCGTGCTTTGGAGAGTGCTAATGCGTTATGTCAGTGATTCAAGCAACCTTCATTAACCTAGCCTTACAGATCACAACTCCCCTCAAAGTAACTGTCCTTGTGTGTACACTCCAGAACATTATAAAAGACTTCAAACAGACAAAATACTCTCTTAATTTAATCATAATCTCATTCTGCTTAAACTCCAGAAAATAATTTTGATGAATTGCGTTTAATGGAATTTTTTTAGTTTGTTAATAGAATATTGTTATAGATGAGATGGAGTTGGAAGATAAAACATTGTTCAATCTTATTAGTCTTTTTGTCATCATCATTCAGATTTATCTCGGAATGATACAAAAAAATTGAGAGAGAGGATCATTAATATGAGGGATCTCTTATAACTAATTATCTTTTCTGTTTCCTGTAATGCCAGTAGAGCTTCTCTACTCTAAATCATGAACCATTTCTCATGGTTTGTAAAAGGTCATGCTCACATGGCATGCTGTCTTCCACTTTTGCTTCATTTAGGCTAGAAAGCAAAGAGACATGTTATAGGAATGCCCAAATTAATTCAGGATTTGTGTTTCCAGAATTTACAGGTGCTTAGCACTTGGCTGGTATCATGCTTGAAAGAGTCTCAACTTCTTCAGTTTACTGTAAGACAACTGCTAATTACATGAGAGTTTGAGGTGGCCATTTGTAGAAGGCTGAGCATTTGTAGATCAAAGTAGTCTGGGGATTCCATAAACATTGATAATAGATGTTAAAATTGTGTAGCATTCTCTCCAAATTAGCAATAAGGCAGTTCTAGGAAAAAAACCTTAGCCTATTATAATGTTAAATGTATTTTTTACATCTCTTGGCTTCTTACTAGTATTACAGAAAATTGTAAAGGCAGTATTGATAACTCAGTATAAATATTCTGCATCTTGTATGAGGATAAATGTGAAAAGATTTTTTTTCTGCCTCTTTTCTAGAACAACTCAGCCCAGGTTTTGCATTTGTGTTCTGCACAGTCTGATCTTTTTTTTTCTTGTAGATAAAGAAATTCTGTGTTATTACTGTTTCACATTCTTTGGCCAAAAATCACCAATTGTGGAATTGGTCCTTGAATTTTAGTAACAACAGATGGAAAAATGCAGAAAATGATTAAAAGTAATAATTTAAAAATCCCTTACTGTTGCTGTATATACTTTCCCCCTTCTCTTGAAAATGGAAGTGATGGAAGAATACCTAAGAACATAAAACGAGTGCTGCATTTTAACTTTCTCATAAAGAAGTTTATCTAGAATTCAGCTACGTTTTTCAAAGGTTCAGTAAAATTTCAGAATTTCTCCTGTTTCCACTGTGAATGCATCTTCTGATTGTTTTGGAGAGTTACCAGAGCTGTTTTCTTACATATGATGTTTTCATTGAGACAATTTCTAGTTTATTTTTATTTTAGTGTAAAAAAAAAATTGAAAAATTTTTAAGAGGAACGTGTTTTTAGTGCAAAATTTAAGTTGCTGTATTTGGATTGCTTCAAAGAATGACTTTTGATAAATACTGAATAGTATTGTTTGAGGAAACACTTTTTGTTATTCCTAAGTGCAGTTAAAATGCTATTTCACCTTTTAAAGCCATGTTCTATTAATAATTTTAAAAGTTCTTTTTTTCTTATTGCTGCCATGTTTTATATGTGTTCTCATTCACATCAAGTGACAAATTAGATAATGCCTTTTGTCTTAATGTTCTGAGCAAATTAATCTTGACTCCACTAATCATACTTTATTTACTTGTTTCTCTTGGGTTACAAATATCTTGGTTGGCCAGTTATCTAAAATTCTGTAGATAATGCCATAACTAAGGAGTTGTAATAAAGTACTTTTGTGTTGTGGCCTTAAATTCATATTTTGCATGGTTTTGCTACTCACATAAAATTTTTGAATATAACTCCCTTGTAAATAGTTATTTGTTGTGCTTATGTGTTGTGTGTAAATATGTGCAAATCAAGTTCTTCCTGAAATGTAGTCAGTTAAAACTTTTTCATTTCTATATGCATTTTTATTTAACCACAGTGAAAGAGCATATTTAATTGTACCATTCTGTGTACCTCTCTGGCTTTGAAATATTTGCTGTAGATATGCCTAAAAGGTTGGTTGATAAAGCTCTTAATATTATGTATGTTTTCTTATTTAATTGGAGAAGTTTATAAAACATCCTTCATTAGAATAGGATTAATAGTGGTGGAATTATCCTTTCTAACGTCTGAGTTTATTTAAGAGCTGTGTGTTTTTTCTCGACTTTAAAATTTAAAGTTTAAAATGTCCAGACTTCACTTGGGATTCTTACAGTATCTTCTCTGAATGTTTTGTGGATGTTTTGAATTCAGCAGCTTCTTGTCTCAGGAGATAAAGGTGCCTATTCCCATAGAACTGTCCAATGCTTCAAACACAAACGTTTCTCAGTTTTGCTCAGAACTTAATTTCATATGACGAGTTAAGCCAAAAAGTACTTAGGGATCCTAATGAGTAGTTTTAATGCTTCCGTAGTTTCTGAAGGACATTCAGTTTCTCTGCTGATTGAACTTTTTAAACTGCAGAGAAAATTGTTTTGCGTTTTTCTTTAGGAAAATCTGACTCTCAAAAAGGCAAAATATCAACCAAGACTAATACATTTGCTTAGTAGTCTGTTTACTATTGTTTAATAAGAACTCACAGAACAAGTTATCTGTTCAATATACGTGATAGATATAGATTAATTAATTTGGTTTTTAATTTGCATCTTGGGTGTTCATACAATGAACTGATAATGAAATTGTGCTAATAGATGACATTTGATCTATCTTTGTTACTTATTCAATCTTGCTAATGATTTTTTGGTTGATGATTAAAGAATGCATAATTATATGTGCAAAATTATGTTCATGTTTAATTATATTGTAAAACATTTTACTGACACCAATAACTTTGAATTAGGATTGTGTTGAAGTATCTGGAAAAAAGAGCTCTAATTGCAAAACTGGTATCCTCAGCCATGCGAAAGCATTTTGAGTTGGAAATGTACATAGAATTTATTTAGACCTTACTGCTGCTATTGAGAATGAGTGATTAATAAGGACCTTGTTTCTTGGTCCATCTTTATATGTCAGCTTGGTGCTGAAGTGATTAAAAAATCTTTTAAGGATTTCATAATTGTTTTAATTAATTTGCACTGTAAAGCTCTTTCACATTTTAATGAAGCTATTTTATTTAGCTCAATAGTAGTTGTTTTATATCTGACTTTATGGTTGTAATTACTGTATTATACTTTAATCCACTTGTAAGTGCTGTTCACTGGGCATTATAATTAATTAATATATCTTTTAAATCATATTTTTATGTTTTACTGTGGAGATTATATTTGTATGCTGTTACATAGTGCAGAGATCTTAGCAAGAGTTGAGACTGACTGTATAATAATTTGTGAATTCCTGACTGCTGTAAGCACTTTAACTTTTAAATAGCGAAAAATTACTATTTTCATGGCAAATTAAAAAAAGAAAAAAGGGAAGAAAAAAGATGTTTCACATGATGGGGAATTAAAAAAGTGTCAGGCATAAACCCTTTTGTGAATGCACACAGTTATGATTTAGAAGAACAGGCTAGAGAAGTCCAGTGATGGTACCTAGAAGTGTCTCATCAAACATATTTTTCTCTGTTGTTCATTTTACTCAGAATGTTAATTTTGAGGTCCACCTGGAAACACAAGATTTTTTTTTTAACTTTTAGCTAGAGGGGTAGATCTTACCCCTCTAGCTTATCTTGATTACTTCTAAATGTTTTTCCTAATATTTTCCTCAGTTTGGTGTTACATACCACAGAATTGTTACTTTCATTTGATTCTGTGAGGCCACCAGGCCTTTCCTTCCCTCCTTCCCTCCTCTAGTATTTTCTTCTTTTGCTTCTAGTATTTTCGTCTTTTGCTTTGATATCGGTGTCTTGGGCTTTTCAGTATTAGAGTATGGACCATATCTTTTGTGTATGATGAAGATACTTTTCAGTCATAGCTATGAGCTGTACATTTAGTGAGCTAAATTCAAATAGACCATTATCTTTAAACTGTAGGCCAGGAGGAGAATGTAATCGGTAATATTTCTGGGTTTCTGCTTGTCATATTTTCATTTTTAGGGCTTTTCATTGTATTTTTAAAATGCTTTTATTGTAATTTTTTACAGTGGACAATTTTAACCAGTTATAAAAAATAAACTAAGTCTGGAACAAGATAGAAACAGCATGTAAATATTTTACTTGGATCTCTGCTATTACTTGAAGTGGAACTATGTATCATGATGAGTTCTTGTCTTGAGGTGCACATCTTTAGAATGTCTTCTTCAGTCAGCAGGAACTTCTTTTATAATTAATGTATATTAATAAAAGTTAATATATGTAACTACTAATAACTCATTGCTAAGCTGTTGTCTTGACAGAACTAATTTTGTTTAGAATTTCGCATTGGGAGTTGTAAGCCCTTATCTGCATCTGGCATTGAAATTTTACTTCAGACTCTTACCTTTGTATCCCATAAACATCCTGGCTTTGAACAATGTAGAAATTATTCAGAAGGAGAGAGAATCAGATTTAAAGTTAGCTTTCAATGGGTAGAGTACTAAAAAGGAAAGCAGTCACTGACTGGTGACAAGGTTCTTTCTTTTGGACAGCAAAGTTCTGTATGTGGGAACTGTAATGTTGGAAATATGAGCAACTCTTATTTTAATTAAAAAAAATTGTTTATTAAAAGAAAAATAATTTGGAAAAATAACAGCATCCGAATTCTTAATTTAAAACAATATAAAAACCCTGGGAGCGCAGGATCGGAGACTCTTGGTGCCAAACTGGGTATGTGCCCACGGCAGAAATCTTCAGCGCTGGATTTACCTCAGCTAATCTGAGGTAAAATTCTCTTAAAATAAAAAAAAAGGTCTCTGAACAGAGATAGGCCTAAGGCCCCTCTCCCCCCTTTACCCAGCGCTGGAGCAGCTGCAGGAAGATGTGTTCACCAGCTTGGCCGCATGGAGGAGAGAGAGCGAGGGGCTCTGGGATCCTACTTTTATACCCTCTTGGCTCTTCCCAGAACCCCCCACTGTCCTGCCCCATGGCACAAGATGATTGATGAATTTCAAGGCACATCACAAGTTCCTTTCACCAATGGATCATTTGCTGGGGAGGGACATTGGTTCACAGAGAAGAGGTATTTAACAATTTAACTATCTTAACAACTTTAATAACTATTAGCTTGGTTATAAGATGATTTTTATATGCAAAAGCCAATTACTTAATTTCATATATGACAGTAACATAGGGATGGAGTGCACCCTCAGTCAGTTTGCACCAAGTCAGATGGGAGTGTTGATCTCCTGGAGGGTAGGAAGACTCCGGAGAGGGAACTGGACAGGCTGGATCAATGGGTCAAGGCCAGTTGTGTGAGGTTCAACAAGGCCAAATGCCAGGTCCTGCCCTTCGGTCACAACAACCCCAGACTGCGCTGCAGGCTGGGGCAGAATGGCTGAAACTGCATGGCAGGAAAGGGCCTGGGGGTGCTGGTCAACAGCAGATGAACATCAGCCCGTGTGTGCCCAGGTGGCTAAGAAGGCCAATGTAATCCTGGCTCGTATCAGAAACAGTGTGGCCACCAGGACCAGGGCAGTGATTGTCTGGCACTGGTGAGGCCACACCTGAAATCCTGTGTTCAGCTCTGGGCCCCTCACAACAAGAAAGACAATGGGGTGCTGGAGTGCATCTAGAGAAGGGCAGTGGAGCTGGTGAATGATCTGGAGCACAAGTCTGATGAGCAGTGGCTGAGGGAGCTAGGAGTGTTTAGCCTGGAAAAGAGGGTCAGGGGAGACCTTATTGTTTTCTATACCTGCCTGAAAGGAGGTTGTAGCCAGGTGGGGGTTGGTCAGTTCTCCCAAATAACAAGTGACAGGATGAGAGGAAATGACAAGAGGAAGTTGTGTTAGGAGAGGTTTAGATTGGATATTGGGAAACATTTCTTCACCAGAAGGATTATAAAGGACTGGAACAGGCTGCCCAGGGAAGTGTTTAAGTCACCATCCCTGGAGATACTTAAAAGATGTGTAGATGTGACACTTAGGGACATGGTTTAGTGGTGGGCTTTGCAGTGTTAGGTTAATGATTTAGTATCAAGATTTTAGAGGTCTTTTCCAGCCTAAATGTTTACATGATTCCATGGAAAACAGCAGTGCTAGCGTGTTTCTATAGCATGTTTTCATACGTTAAAGATCAATGCACAAAATCATTGGGCATGCAAATGGCAATGCCAATAAGCTCCTGTGGCAAAGATTGGCTCGTTATTTTACTTTCCTTTTGCTTTGGTATCAGCAGTTACACTTGCACTTTTTAAGAAAAATTGTGTGGCTTTTCATGAGAAATACTCACTTTTCTTCCTTTTATTGAACTAAAAAGCCTCTTTATGAGAGATTGTTAGGTTACCTGCATTTCAGGTAATTTTTAACACGTAGTGCTTTTTATATTTTCAATGAAAAATATAAAGTGTTGAAAAAATAGCATTTAAAACAAAGTGCTCAGGGTATGAAATATAACTAAAAAAATAAACTTTTAATATTAAAAATTTCAAAACTAGGTCAAACATCAGAAATGATTGCTAGGATTGATAGGAATCTTTGACTAAAAGTGAACACCAAAAGGCTAATATTCTGAAGTGATGAATTGTACAGATGGATGTGATGACACTATGCTATGCCACAGTAATTTGGCAGTTCATGCATAATCTTACATTATTTTGCAATTCCTCTTTGCTTATGTGTAAGCTTGCCTAGGGACTTGTTCTGACAGCATCCTTCTGTCAGGACAGCAGTTGAGTTATGCTTTAGTACAGGTTGTTTCTGTCACGAACTGTTTATTTCATGATTCTGTAATCATATAGATTTTTAATTGTGAAATAAGTGAGACAGCATGAGATGCTGACATTGAACATGAAGAATAAATATGTGTATGGGCCCGTCTAGCATGAGAAACATCTGCTTAAGGTGGCTGTGATCGTTCAAAATAATGTACAAATAAGTGTGTTTAATAAAAATGTGAATAGTTATAAATGGTTTTTGTCTACAAGTTACCTGTTTTTGACAGCATGCTACTTTGAAATGCATTTCTATAATGTATTTTATTCTTTAATCAGAAGACTTCCTTCACCCAAACTTTATGTGTAGATTTATTGGAAGTGTTGGGAAACTTATTAAATATAATTCTTATTTCTTTTAAATTTTGATTAAAGAATTGGTTTTTTAACTGTAAAATAATTTTGCTATCAGAAACTGCAGTAGGAGTAGTTTTTATAAAATACTTGAAGTCTTAAAGCTGACAGTAATTATATATCTTCTTGTTCATTGCACATACATAGTTATTTTCATTGAAATGGAAAATTTAGATTTAGATTATGCCAGTCCAAATTACCTTTATCAGCAAATTAGCCTCTACTTACAATTACTTACAAAGTAGGAAGAATTAGCTTCTTCACTCAATGCGTCTTCTATTCCAGTCTTCCATCAATTAGGTATAAAGCACAGAGTTCAGTAATCCATTTTTCAACTTGTTTAGACTAGAAAGCAACTTTCAAGAAATTCATTATGCCCATTAACTGCCATAGTTGAAATATCACAACTGGCACAATTTATTGTTCTTCATTACTTGCTTTTAATGGGTACAAGCAACCAAATGAAAATGGTTTCTGCTGTGTGAAGAACAAAAATTTTGTGAGTTAGTAACTTTGCTTAGAAATAAAACTGACCTTTTTTATGCATCCTGCTTGATGTACTGGATTATCGATTCATAGTAGTCTGCAATATAGGTATCTAAATGTGACATTCAAATAATAAATTTAACCTGGTATCTCACTTCAGTATATTTAACTTGCAGCTAAATTTTTCTAAGGCAAAGGCAGACACACAATAGTAATTCAGCATTTGGCATGAATAAGTGATCTAATAATGGTGCAGTGGGTGGAGAACTGGCAGAGGAAACGGCTCAAAGGGTTGTGGTGAGTGAGGCTACACCTGGCAGGTGAGCATTCACCAGTGATGTCCTTCAAGGTTCAATTCTAAGGCAAACTCTGTTCAATATTTTTATCAGTGATTGGGTGCAGGATTTGAATGCACCATTACCAAATGTGCAGATGATGATACTATACTGGGGGGTACTGGTTACTCTTGAGGGACAAGATGCCTTGCAGAGGGATCTTGTTAGATCAGAGCATTGGGCAGTCATCAATGATTTATTTAAGATTTGAAAATTTAACAAGAACAAATGACAAGTTCTGCATCCATGATGCAGTTATTCTGAGCATAGGTATAGACTGGGAGAAGAGTGGCTGGAGAACAGCCCTAAGGAAGAGGATCTGGTGTGTCCTGGCCAGGAGGGTGGATCCCATCCTGGGGTACATCAAACACAGCATCACCAGATGGTCAGAAGAGTTGATTATCCCACTGTATTCAGTGTTGGTGCAGCATCACCTTCAGCACAGTGTGCAGTTCTGGGCCTCACAATTTAAGAATTTGTCTATATTTGTTTATATTTATATACAATATAAATTGTATATACAATATAAATTGTATATAAATATGTGGAAGGGTGTGACTTTAGGAACATAGATACCAGGTCTGCTGAAGACTGCTTTAGCCATAGGTAAATGGAGGCTGACAAGTGTTACGGAGAAATACCAGTGGTTAATACATTTTCATTGATACTTGTTTTCAGTTATCATTGGAGACAAGATGAAATAAGTGGGCCTTTGGAGTAATGTGTTGTAACGTCTTATTTTTTTAAAAAACCCTTATTTTTGATTGTTTTTAAAATCTAAAAGATTTCTGTTTCCAGCTTCCTTATTGAAACAACTGTTTGATATTGGCTGACGCTTTCGTATAGTCAAAAAATACATCTTGAGGGGAAAAGAAAAATTGAACAGCTTCAGTCTTTATTGTAATTTGGTATCACTTAACTTCTGTTGCCTTAATTTCTAGGTAATGTTTCCTGTAATAGTGCTGCCATACTCTTGGGATTATTCTTTTAATTAATTTAGTGGTTTAGTGCCTTTTTAGATATTTCTTAGATATGAAAAGTTTAGAAGATGAGCATTTACTCATTGTTTTAGCTGATAATACATCTCTGTGAATGTGGATGAAAGGATGATCTAGGCAGCAAAAATCTCTAAAGAATGTACTTGTATACAGAAAGACAGTAGGAATGTCTTATTTAGACTTTAACAAAGACTTCTTGTCATAAATTTGTCCAACATAAGATATTAGCAGTATTTGTCATCTGCACCATGCTAATATCATATTTGAGCCTGTTAACTAAAGCCTGTTAACAGAATGTGTGTGATCCTTTTTGGAGAAAATTCTGCTCAATATAGAAAAGCCATCTAGTAAATTAATTCTATCAGCTCTAGCAATAACCTTGCAAGTGACTATCACAGCTTTCAGGTAGTATGGGTGAACAGTGCTGCATCCAGCTGGCGACCAGTCACTAGTAGTGTTCCTCAGGGGTCTGTGCTGGGATCAGTTCTGTTCGATATTTTTATTGATGATATGGATGAGGGTGTTGAGTCTTTCATTAGTAAATTTGCAGATGACACTACACTGGGAGCATGTGTCGATCTGTTGGAAGGTAGGAGAGCAAAGAGACCTGGAACAGTTGGATGGATGGGCAGAGTCCAGTAAGATGAAGTTCAATAAGACCAAGTGCCAAGTCCTACATTTTGGTCACAATAACCCCTGCAATGCTATAAGCTGGGGACAGAGTGGCTGAACAGTGCCCAGGCAGAAAGGGACCTGGGGGTACTGATCGACAGCCGACTGAACGTGAGCCAGCAGTGTGCCTTGGTGGCCAAGAAGGCCAATGGCATCCTGGCCTGTGTCAGGAACAGTGTGGCCAGCAGGAGCAGGGAAGTCATTCTTCCCCTGTACTCGGCACTGGTGAGGCCACACCTCGAGTGCTGTGTCCAGTTCTGGGCCCCTCAGTACAGGAAAGACGTTGAGACGCTTGAGCGTGTCCAGAGGAGGGCGACAAGGCTGGTGAGGGGCTTGGAACACAAGCCCTGTGAGGAACGATTGAGGGAGCTGGGATTGTTTAGCCTGGAGAAAAGGAGACTCAGAGGTGACCTTATCACTCTCTACAACTTCTTGGAAGGTGGTTGTAGTGAGGTGGGGGTTGGTCTCTTTTTCCAGGCAACAACTGACAGAACAAGAGGACAGAATCTCAAGCTGTGCCAAGGAAAATATAGGTTGGGTATTAGGAAAAAGTTTTTTACAGAAAGTGATAAAGTACTGGAACGGTCTACCTGGGGAGGTGGTAGAGTCATCATCCCTGGATGTGTTTAAAAAGAGATTGGATGTGGCGCTCAGTGCCATGGTTTAGTTGAGGTGTTAGGGCATGGGCTGGACTCGATGATCTTGAAGATCTCTTCCAACCTAGTCATTCTGTGATTCTGTGATTCTGTATAATGTTCTACAATAAACACAATGTGTGTGGATACTAGTTTAGAAACTATTGATTTGTACTGGTTTTATTTGCATTTATTTGTAATACTAAGAAATTATTTAAGCTGCAAATTAGTTAAGCTTTCTCACTGTATTTCCTACACATTAATCTCACTTTTTTTTTCTCAAATGAATGCAACTTTTATATGTCCTTTCCTTATATTTCTGCACCTTCTTAATTCTTAATAATTTTTTTTTTTTTTTGATTGCCAACATTTTATTTTTGGAGGCTGTTTTGTTATTTGGAAACTATGTTTCTTGTAGTTTTGCCCCAAATGATTTGTAGCCTAAGAAAATAATGAGGATATATGTACCTAATAATTTCACATTATAACTTTGTATATTTTTGTGGTATATTGTAAAGCTCTGATCTTAATGTTTTCTTAAGATAGTGCAACTCAGACTAGTTATTTAATCCATCTAGTGGCAGAAAAATCAGTCCAGTGCAATGTTTAACTAATTTGTATTTTCAGTCTTCTCATTTGGTTATGAGAATTTGCATGCACTACCACAAGTTATTTCCATGAGATTGGAGGAGTATTTTATTGTTTTAGACAGTGCGCTTGATACTTCAAGACTTCAGAAAAGTTTCAGTAAAATACCTGTTTATTCTGTCTTCAGAACAAGTTCATAGGCACTTGGATCAGCATGAGGTGAAATACTTGCAATTTGCTTTCCGTTGGATGAATAACTTGCTGATGAGAGAAGTCCCTTTACGGTGTACCATCAGGTTATGGGACACATACCAAGTAAGTACTTTTTTAAACCTCCATAACTCTGGTGATGTGTTTTGGACGTGCCAGTATCTTTGTGAGTGGTTTTTCTTGAACCTTTTACCTTAGTGTCATCTGAGAATTACCAGAATACGGGTGAAAACCTTCAATGATCACCACTACTTAGAAACATTTAATGTCTTCAGTCTTGCTCTTCAAAGCCAAGCACTTGATGTCATGATAGTTTATAGTACTAAAATGAGCACTCACTCAAAGTTGATGTCAATATTCCCTTCTGTCTCTTCAGAGAAGTGAAACATTGAATTGTGCTTAATCAATGCCCTCCATCGATTCTGAGTTCCAGGCTTCTTATTGTCCATCTGCTTAACTACTCAATCCAATATTAGCTTTCAATCTTCAGTTCTCAGCATTCGTCCTTTGTCATATCTTCTGTCTTATTGTTTGTCCAGACAAAACTCTTTATGTTGCTGACCTCTTGTTGCGGTAATTATTTTTCCTCAATAATTTCTTTTCCTGTTGTCAAGAGAAAGAATTGATATTTGAGAAAAGTGGTTTACCCATTCTTAGTTCTATTACTTGATGTTCCAGTAGCTTCTGGTTGCAATTTTTTACAATATGTTTAAACTATATATCCTTATCTACCAACTTCGTTGTTGAAGTTAATGGGAGAGGGAAAAGTAATATTTTAAATTCCATAAGAATTTTCAACTAGATTAATCAGTAAATATGAGACTAACCCATAATTTATGCCTTGTAAAGAGATGTAATATCTTTAAATATCATTGTCTTTATATCTACTCATTATGTAGAAAAGTTCAGTTAGTTTCATACACTTCAATGCCAGAATGTCTGCTTAGACCGTCTATCCAGACCTGTTACAGAGGGTGAAGAACTGCTTGCTCTTCATTTAATGAGTGCAGTAAGTTGTTTCAGTGAAGTCTGATGGTATCCAACTCTGATAAGAACGTGTTAAGAATCTATCAGTTCTACTGTTAATCTGTTCTAAGAGGCTGTATCCTTGCAGAGTTTATTTGGTTGCTCGTCTTCAACAAATTTCTGAGTTGAACATGGCTATTGTTTCCATCTGAGGTTCTTTTTCCTCTTTTCTTTCATTATATCTGTTACTCATTGTGGTATCTGTTATTACCTGGTGATTTATTCCAGTGTAAAATATTTATTCTTTATAAGACCTTTCTGATAATTTGAAAGATTGAGCTATTTAAATGTTTTACTGTAACTAATTTATCTCCTTTTGAATAATTTTTGTTGCTGTTGCTGCAGTATTTTTAGCTCCTGAAGGTTTTTTACCGTGCTAACTCTAGCACTGCACTTGGTACCTGATCATTAGCCTTATCTATGTAATAAAATAAAGTAAAAAACCTCCTTAATCCAGCTAACCACCCATATGTGCCTCAAAAATAGATGCTTTTGCCAGAATTTCAATTTGTGCTCATCTCTGAGCTATGATTCTATGATAATGTTGAGAAATTTCCTTTGAAAACCAAGTCTGAGGTTAATTTCTTGAACTATTGCCATGCTGAAAGGAACCCTTTCTCTTTGCTCATCCATAGGCACTTCTCAAGTTACACTTCAATGGGATCTTTATCCATAATAAGTGTTTCTGATTATTTAATTCTAATTTTTAAAAATTCTAATGTATTTACAGTAGTATTTAAAGGCTTGATACTTAAGTCTTTGCGTGCAATTTCCAACTGTATCTTTTAAATTAAGTTTTCTTATATCTAAATACCTAAATGAAATTCCCACTCTGTGGACTATTTCTGTATATTAAACAAGCTTAAGGAATAATTCTGTGTTTTGACTCAGCAGGTGCAGCAGATCTGTACTGTGTTCTAGGTTTCATCATTTAGTAGATTGTTCTGAATGCATGTCTTGTCTAGTGTGTTTCAAACCAGGAAAGATATCTTAATGTAGACATCTCTATTACCAACCCTTTTTCTGAAACAACCTCAAGCAATTCCTCAGGTTGCTAATCAGATTTCAGTTTTGCTTATACTACACTGATTATCAACCTATAATATGGATCTTTTCACTCTGATGCTATGGATAATAAATGCAGTGAATCTGCAAGAGCCAGTAAAGTCCGTGCAAAGTTTTTGCTTAAGTGTTAAGCAGTAACGTTACAGATTTTTACCCAACTTGTCATTAAGCCATTCTGTTGCATGTGATTTCTAACTTAATTGTTTACAACTGTATTAGCAGTGTTGCTTTCCTAATGGAAAACACTTCGGAGACAGAATTTGTTCAGTTGGTTGTATTGTCTGTTTCGTATTTTTAACTGTAAAGCCTGCTATAGGCCAGAATTTATCTCTCATTTAGAGATATATTGTTAAAGAAGTTTTTCAGAGGGTTTAGCTATGGATGGACCTGGGATGTTGGATTTGAGAGAGAGATGTAAAATGAGTAAAGGCAAGAAATATAATTAGCTTTCCAGATACAGATGGGAGGAACAATCCTACTAATAATTGTAATGGCTGGATAGATGCTTAACTGCTTTTCTCCATGTACTCAAAGGCTGATGATCCTGTTATCAGGCTTGCTTTTGCTACCTCATGTGTCCTAAAGCAATAAATTAAATAAACATGGGAGTTCTGCTTAGATTTACACGGTTTTGCCATCTTCTGTTTCAGTGGGTACTTATGATGTGCCTGTACTGACTATTACCCCTTGATAATCTTGAACTGCTGTAAACAGAGAAATAAATAAACAAATTGTAAACAAATAGTTTTACCTGTACTTTAAGTTCAGAAAGGTGAACTAATCATGTTGTAACGTAATATCAGCAGGCACTACAGGCATTCATCCCTACACTATTGTTGTAGGGCTTTTGCTCAGACTCTACCTACCTTGTGGCTCTTGGGAGGGGATGGGGCATTTTGAAGGCCCTGTTTACAGTCATCGCTAGTCCCAGTGTGCGTCGTGATGTGAGAATGGCATAGGAGCAGCATCAGAGGAGGGTGCAGGATGGGTGGGACAGTCAGATTCCTTCATGTGGAAGGAATAGGAAGGCAGGTGGAACAGTCAGATCCCTTCATGTCTGCCCCAGGAATGCAACCTGGCTCTGTTTCCTGCAGAAATCCAATGGGTAGAGAACAGTGGCACCTCTTGAAAGAGAGGATCTGCTACAAATGTTTTCACAGAAAATAAAATTTTTCTCTCTTTTGTCTTCCTGTCTCCCCATTAAAGCTGAAACCATGCCTTGTTTCGCCAGGCTACCTGTTTTCCTCTGTTGCTGTGGAAAAAGAAATATTGTGGTGTTTCCAGCTTAAATTCTAGATTGGTGATTCTCACAGCAGGCCCCAGTTTCTCATGAACTGCAGCAGAGGGTTTTCAGGGGAATAACAGCACATTTAAATAGTCTGCTGTTGTGTATTTCCTAGTGTGACAGGTAACTGCTGTTGGCTGGAGGTGTTAGAACTGCATTCTGTCTCTCAGTATTTCTTGCTGTTCCTCCATTGACTTTGGTGAGAATAGAATTGGATGCTTTAATGATGTCCACCTCTGCGGCAGGAAGTATGGTAGTAAGAGTACTCTAGCTGGACTCATACTCTCTGTCTAGTTTAATTTAGGATTCATCAGTCATTTGTTAGGGCATGTGGAGTAAATCATTGAACATATCCAAAATATCTGCACTTGAGCTAGTTAGAGTTGAAGGGAAGAGAAATTTGGAAAGGTTCCCAAATCCTCGCTTCAGTAAATACTCTGTCATTCAGTAACTGTATCTATGAAATCCACTAAAATACATCACTGTCTTCTGAGGAAGAACTGTGTAAAGTAGGAAAAGTAAAGACATTATGCATTTTGCTTATGAAGGATATGTTGAGAAAGCTTTTTAGCTGTATTTTGATTTATTCTTCAGCGTGAATTGCATTTTAATGAGTGAATTATCCCACTTCTTCACTTGTTTAGGCTTTGTTTTTGGTTTTGGTTTTTTTTTAAATATAAATGCAGTAAATATCTTGTAAATTTTTTCAAAATAGAAATTGCTTAAGTTATACCCAAGACATTTAAAATTTAAATCCATGAAACTGAAACTGATTAATATGATGTTCATGTCCACAAACCGAAATAGTGTTGCATAAGACCTGAGTTTTATCTTTTATTGTATCTTGCCTTTTTATCTTATATGTTATCATCTTTTTTGGCACAAAGGATTGGTAAAATGAAGTAGCATGATGACTGAATTATTCAGGATATATAGGTGTTTAACATATTTCTATGGACTTACAAAATGTAAGTTAGTTTTATATTTGGTCCTTGACAGAAGGGTGCTTTGACACTATTTTAAAGATTGCTTTGCTATTTGAAACTGACTTTTGTTGGCTTCTAACTTTAACTCAAGATTCAACATACTGTATTAGAAAAGATGGAGACGTCTCAATGCTCAGCATCTGTGCTGTCTTACTCTAGATAAATATTTTATATGCTTACCATCAAATCTCAGAAGGTATCCTTTCTTCAGACTAAGACATTTTATTGAAGTTTCCATTGAAGTTTTTATTTTCATGTATTTAAGTTCTTAAAATGTGTGTTGTCCTTCAGACAATTCTAAGATATGCTGTGTTTATGTAGCTGTGTAGTCCTGTGTTGGGGGATAGGAAGCAATGCTCTTACAGTGGTGGCGTCCATTCGCAATTCTTCATCCTTGACTAGAAATGGCAATACAGGACTTGAATGTCAGTGCTTGTATACCAATACTTGGAGCAGAACAGTGTTTAGAGCTGCTTAAATATGGAGTTCAAAACTACATTTGATTTGTAGGCAGTTTGCAGCTGGAAGGAAGTCTCTACCAATGCCATCAAATCATCCTGATGCAAGATAACAAGGTATTATACTGACTGGTGTTTTAAATAGGGTAAGAATTTTCATAGACATTTAAGTACTTAATTTTACTTATTTTTCATGTAGAATGGAGCATGTATTTTTCATTAAAGTGTTTACCTTCTGATGTTCTTATGTAAATTACCTTTTTGTGCTGTCTTTTGTGCAGTGATTTCTCTGTGTAACTCACCACAGTAGTAGCACATAATTTGCAGAAGAGACACCAGCACAGGTTTAATAGCTAAAAACTTGCTCAGAAAAACAGAAAACAGAAAAGGAAAATAAAGTAGCAGCTATGTATGTTAGTTTCCAATTCTTAATACGTGCTGTCATATGCTGTGTGAATATTTAGAGTTGAAGTGGACAGCCTAATATTTTCACTTGCCAGGAGACCTTTTT
The DNA here is from genome assembly GCA_013397775.1 of Eulacestoma nigropectus. Classification (NCBI taxonomy): domain Eukaryota; kingdom Metazoa; phylum Chordata; class Aves; order Passeriformes; genus Eulacestoma; species Eulacestoma nigropectus. The sequence goes on along the minus strand of VZTE01005227.1, from coordinate 154,411 downwards.
GTTTCGTACCATTTAGCTGACTGCTGTATTGCCAGCTCACCAGTAAGCAGCTGATGCAGTCCGCATGAATAATGCACTCAGACTCATTGGAAACACAAAACCAGGGAGGTGAGATAGGTCCTGTTTACAGTGCCCTGCTGTCCTACTTTACAGCATTGCCCTGTTCTTTTGTGAGGAAAACTTTACTGTTACCAAGGTACCTTAAGGCTTACTGTGTAAAATTAAGTGCGAATGAAAGAATTTATAAAATCCTACCATGTAAAATGCAAAACAGTTACAAAGATTAACAAAAGACACAGAAAAAAGCAAATAATAACACTGATAGATTTTGACAGTACTGGTGAGTTGATTTACTGTCTCACTGCTGAAACAGGTTTTTCTTCTAGTTTCTGTTCCCCTCAGCTCCTTGGCAGTATCTATTAGTTTTCTTCATGTTAGGGAAGTGAGGAGGCTGATGAGTGCCACAGCTAGTGCAAGGGAGAGAGGATGAGAGAGGAGAGCTGTGATTTCAGCCCTAGTGTTAGATCAGAATGATTGCTTGTCCTTATTTGCCATCTTTCCTAAGAAGGTATTCTTCTTTGGTAGATAGTGCATTTCTCAGGTTGCATCCCTTTAGACAAACGTCAGTAGAGAGCACCTGTTGCTGGTGAAGCCTGCTGGCTTGTGTCTTTCTTCCTGAAATCCTGCTAGAAAAAGGTGGGTCTAGAAAAAGATATTTTTTTTTTCCTCCTTGACATTTATTCTTTTTTCTTAATCAAGGAGACTGATGCTTTCTTTGCCCAAAATAAACCCTATTTTTTTCTGGAAAATGTAAATGTATTATCACATGTAATTGAACACCATTTATATCCTTCCCTTCTTCAAGGAAGGCTGAAGTGTATTTTTCATTTCTTTGACTTAGTGTTCATTTTTATATGCATGTATCTCATATTAGACCTCATATACTTTATTGACCAATATAGTAACAGACATATTTGTTTCCCATTTATTTGTTGGTATCATTTATGTAGCTCATTACTAGCTTTTGATTAAGGGTATTTTGTTTAAAAGTAGGCATCTAATGTTAAGTTTTAAGAAATAGTATTGGTGCAGTTTTCCAGAAGTGCTGAGAATCCAGCAATCTTATTAAGCTCATGAAAAACTGCAGAAGCACAGGTTTTCTCTTTATCCAAATGGAAAGTAGATGTCTAAGTGCAGGGAATTATTAAAATAAAATTTTGATTACATAAATTGTAACACCACCACCTCTTCCTCCTCCTTCACCCTGCCCTCCCAGAAAAAAAAAAAAAAAAAAAGATAAAGAAGGGGAAAAAGGTTACACATAATAATGATTTTTGTCTGGCAATAAGTCATTGGAATTTAGGAAGTGTTCAAAAATGCAGTTATAGTTTTTTCCTGTTTCTGTTTTTCACACAGACTCAATCCGAGAATTTCGTTCCCTGAACAAGAGAATGTTTTAAGTGTTTTCCAGTAGAGTTGTCTTGTGTTTAGTGCTTAATTAAAAAAAAAAAATCAATTAAAGTTGAAACTGGCATACATTTCTCAACAGACATTGTAGAATCTAAAAAAGAAAGATATTATTGCTACTCTGGTCTCAATCAAAGCCTTAAGCCACCTGAGACAAGAGACTCAAAATACAAGTACTGAAATAAAATTTAATTTTTCATGGCCAGGAATCTCGAATGTGAGACCTCTCACTGTTCCAGTCTGGTCTTTTTGGACCACAAAGATCCTTGGACCAGGTTAGGTTAAGTGAACAGAGAGAAACATTTAAAGTGAGAGCAAGACAATGGGGAAAGTATATACTCTCCCATCTTCTTCTACTTGAAAGCTTCATTATATATTTATCTCTTATACTGATTTTTTTTTAATGCCTATTGAGTATTATTAAATATGTAACTAATTGTTTTAAAGTATACTGCTTAAAACATCCTGTGGCAGTGAGTTTTTGCAATTTCTTTATGCAGTGTGAAAAGAAATTTTACTTCTTTCATTTAACAAAGTTTCTTTTGAATTCACTTCCACTTATTTCTTTGATGATGAGAAATTGTATCAAATCATTCTTTATTCACTTTTTCCCCCTCAACTGTCTCAAAACTGTTTTCTATCTATGTATACGGTCACTCCTTTTACGAGCTGAAAATATCTGTACTTACAAAAGCCATTTCATGTCCCTTTTGTGCTTATTTCTGTTTTGTAGTAAATGGAAACTTCTTTAAGAGATGAGAACAAAATGGATTCATAAATGAGATTTAAGTTGTTTCCTATTTTTTTATTTCTTTATTTATAATTTTTCATGCCTTTTCTCCTGTGAAAAGTGAGTTCTTCAGCTAATTGTTCATCGTTAGTCCAACTTGACTGTCTTAGAGGTTCATGTCATGGATGACATCAGATGTTTATGCTTTGCAGTGTTTTAACCTCTGTGTATATATCCAGACTGAATTTCATTTGTCATTTTATTATTCAGTAGCACAACAGCTTTCTGAAACTTCTTGAAGCCAACTTTATTTTTTACCAGTAAAAGCTATTCTGAATAATTTTGCATGTCTACCGAACTAATGTTTTTCAAGACCACTTAGTATTTTAGTGAACAACACAGATTCTGTTCTGTTATTTTTGTCCTTTTAATTCATGAACACTTTCCCTCTCATTTGACAAGAACTTAATTTTAGAATCTGGCTTAGTTACCTTGTAAGAAGTATCTGGACATATGACTATTTAATATCCAATTACTAACATGTGGGTAGGATCGCGTCTTTCAGATTTCTAGGCATTTGTCAATTTGAAACGGGCCAGTAGGTTAAATGTTCTGGAGTGGAGGAGACAGATATAGTGGGATATAACCTTTCCTGCCAGATGTAAAATGCGAACATGAAAGTTTAATTTTCTTAGGAAATAAAGGTAAAAATACTGTGTGTCTTGGTAGTGACTCTTCTTGTCACTACCTGCCATATACTCTAAGAGAAACCAGCTCCTGGGTTAAAAAGCACCAGTGTCCTCAGGAAGCTGTACTCAGGTCATGCCTCTACCTTTGATTCTTCCACCTCTTGTTTTCTCTTGGGAATTTTTTTAGCTCCCTACCTCAGAGCTGGAATTCACCATCCTACTGCCTACTGAGCCCAGCCTTGATCTTGCCAACTTCCATTATAGTTCAGGAAAACCTTTTCACATTGTTCTCTTTAAAAGTAAATGTAAAAGTATGGTTTAAATCATATTTAGTTATTTGGAACCATAGGAAGACATGAACGAGTGACAGAAGAACTTTTTATTGCAAGACAGGCAATCTGAAGACGTACCTGTTTTAACATAATGTCCTTGTTCTAACTCTGCATTCATTTGGAAGTTTCTTAATCCCTTTGTATTCAGCAAGTCAGTATTTTCTTGTGTCAATAGACTCCGGGTACATCAAGTTTCCGTTGAACTTGAGCAATTGAAAAATTTTTATAGTTTTCAAATCTTTATTAGACAACTGACCGTCGTAACCTTCTACCACATGGACAGTTACCCTCTGGGATAACTTTGTTGCCAGGACAACCTTCCACTGGCAAGAGTTGTGCTCATTAGGAATTTATTGTGGCAGGCAATTATATTTCAGTGGTACAGCAATGAAGTCACTGACCTCTTACCGTTTGTCTTGTGTTAAGTGCTATCTGAAATAATAGATAACTCAAAGAAGAGTGTTAGTCAAAAAAAGAACCGCACTGCTTTAACCATATATATATATAAAACCTTATGTACAGTCTTTAACATGTCTAAGAAGTACGTGCACAAAGGAGAAAAAAACAAGTTTCTTATACAATAGTTCAGCTTTTCAGTGGGAATTTAAAATACTCTCATTGACATTTATATATGAATATAACTCACAGGTTTTCTCCTGGAATAGAAAAAAGCCAGATGGTATTTGTAGAATTATAATGGTGGGTATATATGATTGGTACTCTTTTGTTGATCATCCAAGTCTATTTTGTTAGTTTTTCCTATTTATTTTGTAGTTTCTTGTGGAGAGACAGGGTTCCCAAATTCTCAGTGAAAGCAGACTAAGTGGGTCCTGATTTCCTGCTGGACCACATTCTAGCACAGAGCAGCGTGCACATTCAGCTTCCCAACTGTGATCTGCAGTTTCACTAGCACCGGCATTGACAGATATAAAACTGACAGTAGCGGCCTCTATGAGATGCTTAAACATGACTCCTCATACCAGTTGAAGTTGTTAACTGGCACAAATGCATGCCTTCAAATGGGTTGGCATATTACTCGCCAATACATGGGAATTTCTGTGTTTAGAGGTCTGTCAGATCCAGAACTCCAAAGTTCCTAGTCTGTCCTTCCTGCCAGTGGGCTTACTGTGAACAGCAGAGGTGGGGTTCAGTTTGAGATATGATTGCAAAAAGATAGGTGTCTTTCTGTAAGTTTGTGTTCATTGCTGTGTTGGGTATCCAAGCTTCACCCAGTAAATAAACTCAGGAGTCTAGAGAGAGATTTAGAATGATTTATGAGATTTATATTTTAGAGTGGCTCATCAGCTGAATGCCTTTTTAGGGTCCATTGAACATATTGACTCCCTTTTCATTACCTTTGTAGAATAAGTACACAGCATGCTGGTAGGCCCTCAAATTTAAAAATCTTCTTCTCAAAATGGAAGCTCTCTGCCTTTTTGCAAACAGTAGATTAAAATTCCTTTCATAATATTTAAAAGGACTTTTTATGATGTGAAATTCTTGACCACTAGATCAACTGTTTTAATTTAAGTGTGGATTGCAAATATGTTTGTGTATTGCTAATTTTTATCCATTTTTCTTTGGTAGCATTCGTTGACATCAAGGAAGATTCAGTGTGGAAAATAAAAGAAGGAAAAAGATGAGAACCCATGCTTTTTTTATGAGGAAGGTATTTAGACATGTAAAAACCAGAAAACCAAAACTCAGTGATATGCGTAGGGAAGCGTGTAGGTTTTTCTAGGTTCAAGTTCTTTAGACAATTTCTAGTACTGTTGAAATAGATGTTAATTTTTCTGTAGCTAAATGAAAGCTAATTGTGAATGCAGAAAGTACTTTCTCTTATGCTTAGCTTATCTTAAAGAATGTGAACAATCTCATTGACTTCAATAGAAAAACTCATGAATTTTGTTATTTACGCATGTACTCTTAAGTGCTTTATTGATCAGGATCTTGATGAATGAATATAGGATACTTGTAGAATGTTAGATACAGTCTAGAAAACAGTTTGTTTTGCTCCTTGGCTGCTTTGAAGTAGCCAGTGTTTATAGAAGGAGGCTTTATTAGAATTAATATTGCTCTCAAAGACCAAAGTCTGAAAGAGAATTGTGTTGCTGTACAAGAAGACAAAAAGGAAAATTGCCTTTCTTACATCCATATGCTCTTTTAATTTTATGCACCTTCCTCCCATAGAGCCCTTCCTCACTGAGCTTCACAGATATGTTTTAAGACTACATTACAATTAAGATTACACTACGATTTCAAGTTGTTTAGTTTAGTATTTTAAATCTACTTAGTTTTCTTTTCTGAAGCTCCAATTAGTTGTGTCAGTTATTGTTGTTCGTAGAAGTGAGCACTGACAACTAAACCATGACCACCCTTTGACTTTTCCCTTTTTGTTCTGATGTCTTGTTGTTGTTAAAACCTGAGCAAATGTACAAAAGTCCTAATGTGTTGTACCGTTCTCTGGTTCCTTGTTTCAAATTTATTAAGACATCCTAAGCTAACACAGCCTGCACAGAAAATCTTTTAAACATTAAAGATAATTTTAACTCATTGCCACTGTGTAAGACATAATACCTAAATTCAAACACAACCTTGGGGGGGCGGGGGGGAGAAAAGACAAACAAATATTTGACAAATCCAGTAAAAATAGCTTCTTTATAACAGCATAGATCCTTGTGGACAGCTTATGAAATTAGTGTAATTACTGTTTGTTTCTGGAATACGCAACATCATTACAACTACATGAAATATTAAAAATCTTATCTTCTTTCGTCTCTCCAGTCCTTTAGCTCCTAGTAATGATCATTACTTCTTTAATATTCTGGCCTTTCTTGTATTCCTGATACATGACAGTCTTGTGCTTTGCTCTGCCACTTGCATTGTCCTTGGCCGTCTATTTTGAGAGCTATTCTGCCCTTTCTTCCAGTCTCACAGGGGTTCTTGGTTCTTTTTTGCTCTTCCTCCTCCATCCTATTCATGGGTGATCTGAGGCTTTCTTAAAACTTCACTGTCAGCTTAGGCTGATGATTTGCATATCTACTTTTTTTTCCTGACCTGTCTTCCTTAGTTAAGATACACTTTTCAGAACGTCTGTATGACAGTTCTCCTGAGATAGCTGATGACAATTACTGATACCAAGAATTCCTCTTTTCCTCCATAGAGCTCTTGCTTCTCTTATTTCATAACTTTTTCTAGTAGATTCTGCATAGGATTTTTTTGTTCAGCATACTTTTACATTTTCCACACAATCTGTACTGTACTTTCCTCTCACAGAATTTCAAAAAGCCCAGTTCTTTTTTTTTTTTTTTTTGAATTTTCGTCTAATACAAATAATATGAATCCCTTTAAATCAGATAGAATATGTAATTTTCTTTTGTCATTACTCAGATGTTCCATCATTCAGTTGCTTCATTTTCGTGACATTTTTCTGTGTAAGTATTCATGTGGTTATCCCAATTTAGTTCCTGTTCTCCCAGCAGTAGTTCAGGAACTACAGATCAAAAAACTCCAACTATTTCCAAGTGTATATATATCTGATAAGTTTTGGCTGTTTTGTGCTTAGTTGGAATTAATATTTTTGTAGTGTGAAAACTGAAATAATGCTACTTATGCTGCAGTATGTAGGTGAATATGAAGAAGTTCAAAAGTGATGCCTAATGTGGCATCAGAAAAGGACAGTGGTTTTCAAATTAAATCTGATTTCAGCAGTCCTCTGGGCTGTCTTTAGTAAGTGCTATTCCACTAAATCTTTGCCACCTTTAGCTGTTAAGACTAATTTCTACGCTACAAAAGCTTTCAGCATAGAAATCTTCAGTTGGGCACTAATTCAGAAATAAAGTTGTCCTGATTATTCAGACGTCTGAACAGAGTATTTTCTGTGGAAGTACAATTTGTGAAATATGTAGTTACTGTACTGGTTATTCTGATTAAGTATACTGTAGGATCTCCTCTGCTTGGACGGTCGGGACGGATGGAGACGAGAGATCTCTGAAGTCCGGTCTTAGAGCATGAGGTTTTATTGCTAAGGGCTTGGGTATAGGGGACCTGCTCGGAGCTTCCAGCCGCAGCTAGAAGCAGGCCAGAAAAGCGGGAAGCAATAGAGAGAGAGAGTAAAGAAGAAGAAGTGCAAGAGCAAATGTGTAAGAGAGGTAAGAGCGAATGTGTAAGAGAGGTAAGAGTGATTGTGTAAGAGAGGTAAGAGAGCGAGGTTCTCGTTTACAATACAGTAGATCTTCTTCTGTGTTGAATATTCTAATTTTCATCAAACAATCTAGTACAAGATACAAATCCTATAGCATTTACATACAGCCTATAAGAATCACTGCATTACCATACTGTGTTATATTTTAAACCCTAAAAACTACTCTTTGGACCCCTTCTGCCAAGCTAGCAGGGTCTGCTTTGACCCTTGGACCTGTCTGCTAGCAGAAGGTATTGTTCAATCAATACCTTCTGTTGGCCATACCATTGTTTTCCAGTTGTTCAGTAACTAAGGCCTGGTATCTCAAAGTATGCTTTCATTTCAATGTCACTTATAGTTTTCATATTCTCAGCATCTTTTGCCAGGCAATCATACTTATAAGGCTTTCCTGTTTCATCTTCCCCAACAGTATACAAATCAGTTATGACTATTAATAACTGCATATTTTAAATTAGTGAATTAATTTGATGCTTCCATGTTTTGTTTTGTTTTAAATTTTGCCTAGTCTATTTAGCTTTTTGAAAACATATGTCTGTGAATGAACATTCATTTCTGTATTCAACCTTTTTTTGCTGCACCCTAATCCACTTTCACTGTGTGTGCAATAAGCCATTTAGCAAACTTGTACATGGGAGTCAGTGGGTAAGATTCATTTTACGTAACTCAGTTGTCTTCAATAGTGTTCCATAGGGTAATGATATCTTACAGTGAAGCTAAAATTCAAATTTCTCTAAAACACTCACTCAAGACTAAGTATAATGTCTGAATCACAACTTGAGCATCATTACTGTGCTGCAATACTGTCATGACTTTGAAAACAATGAAAGAGTTTACAAAGTGAAAATAACTGTTGTGGGAAACATCTTTCAGAGATGGTGACTCCACATCTGCTGTTTTAGTTTTTGAAAGCTGTGACTGATGGTAATTGAAGGAAGGTAAATTTAGTTTCAAGCTAGAGGTATGTGGGTTAAATTCTGGAACTGTATTTTTCCACATTGGGGAGGGAAAAATTGGACTTGATTTTTATTTGATAAAAAAGTTAATTGTAAGAAAGAATAATGTACTTTATATAGCTTTCTCAGTTTGTATTAACCCTGATGTTTGAGAAATACCGAGTTCATGCAATCAGATAGAAGTTGAATTGTGCGTTGCAAATGGCACAAGTTTGTCATTCATGTATGCTGACAGAGGTTGCAAAAAATGCCTTTGGGAGCTTCATTTGAAGGTAACTTATGAAATGAACTTAAAAAATCATACTCTTTTTAAAATTTTTTTTCCTTTTAAGTACCTCTGGTTGAACTGCTAATTTGTGAAGTTGAACAATTATCTTTTTCTCTAATTTTTATAGTAGGCTATATACTGAATTTAGCTACTATTTTTAAATGTTGAATATTATTACACTAACGATACTTCAGTCCACTTTAGCAGAGTAATAAAGCACACTTGTATTTAGTTGATTACTGTGATTTCTTTCCATTCCATTTGCAGTGGTTCACAATGCTTTAATTTCACACAGGCTAGCTTTTATTTCTCCACTGTTTTAAGCAGCGCTGACAATTCACCAACCTTCCTGCCTTTGTTTCCAAGTGCTCCAATTGCAGCTTTCGTATTTTCCTTGGTTTTTTGAAATTAAAAATGTTTTCCCTCTCTAGTACCATTAAGTTGTTGTTTTAAAGATGTATTTTTTACAGCCATGGAAATGAGAACTTCTAGCTTTTTTGAACAATGTGGTGCTAATAGCCATGCTGCTCATTATGAAGTTTGTACTTGCAGGTGTTTATAGGCAACATCCTGTAGGAACCTCAGCCCAGCCTGCTCTGATCTTCCATCATCTCCTATTGCCTTTGGCTACTTGCTAATGTGAATGGTGACATAAGTTTTCAGATAACCCTATTCGATCCATCTCCCATAATCCTGGATTAATTAGACATTATGTCAAGTCCAGTTGTGCATTTTGTTATTATATGGAGATCAGTGCAGTCTATCAAATGGCTCTTAGTCAGTATCTAATGTTACTCAGTGCATCTTCAACATCTGGTGAAAAAAATGGAAAAGCTGTGCACATTTTACAGTAGTAATTTCAGACTATTTGAGCTTGGTTAACAAAAGTTCACGTAGATCTAGATTTGATGACATTGCTGTACCATGATTACATGATAAAATACACAATAAAATTCATCATTTATTTTTGCAACCATAAATTAGAACCTAGCACAGCAGGTCACCTTGTCATAGAAAGAGCTCTGGTTAGTCAAGCAGGACCTGCTTTTCATAAACCCATGCTGACTATTTTGCAAATTTTACCATTTGTGTTTTAGTAATTTTTTTCCTGTATGGCTTAATGATTCCAAAAATTGTCATTTAGTTTTCCATAATGTAATCTAGCTACAAATTCCATGTACATTTTAAAAATATAGTTGCGTCTTCATGAGAAAACAGGTAGTTGTGCTTAATTTCTTTTTAAATTATTCTTTTGTGAGAGGACTGTGTTTATAAATGCCATCATCAGATGCCATTCAGTGTATTTCAATTTATTTTCCATGGAAATTTGCATTGGAAAGATGTGATACCAGGGCTTTTCAATTTAAATGCATTAGCATCCACTAAGGAAGTTGCAATACATGCATTTGAAGAGCGACGTATGTTGTGCAAGCTGAAGGACTGTGTTAATCTAATCAAACTGTCAAAGCAATCCTTCTTACAATATATTTCTTCATAAAACCAGTAAGCATTTGAACTTGTGTTTTATGCCTTTTTCCTAGCAGAAGGTAGGCACTGATCGCACTCAAAGCATTTAGAAATGAGAATATTAACAAAGATTTAGCCGGCAAGCTGGTATGCAACTGTGCGTAATGAACAGGAAAACCTATATCATGCCAGTTGCTCATCAACAGTAATTAAAATATAGTTTATAAACTTACAGCTGATACTTTAAAAAGAACCAAGGTACATATTTTCCGTACTTTTTAATATAGCATTTCAATTAAAGATACTTTCCTTTTTGAGGCTAGCTGATTAGTAGTGATTCATACAAAGCTCACATTATCTTCCCGTGTGATTATCTTTCAACCTGCAAATTAAGTCATATTTTAAAACAGAGATTCATTATAAGAGGTTTATTTCTAATTTTGATGTGATGATGTTTTTTTCGTACTGACTAAAAAGAAGTTTAAGTGTCATTTTATCCTAGTATACTTTAGATATACTTAGTTATTTTAACTCTGTTATTACTTTCTGTTGTATCACATCACTTCAGAGACTGAACACAGAGAAAATATTAATAGCTGTGGTGATTTATTATTTAAATGGCAAATTGGAGAAAAGGTGCACAGAAATAGTACTGTTGAGGAGTAGACCAAAAAAACCCCACTAAACACATTTCAGGATAGTTTGCAGTTAAAGTATCTTTGGTGAACCTTTTCTTGTTATCAGTTTTGACATAATACAGTGTCTGAGTAGTTATCAATTTAGAGAAGTCAGTGCGAGCCTCTGGGAAGTACTAATGGAAATATATTTTGATATAACACTATTTCTCTTTTATTCACTGTGAAGGAACTTACTTTGTTGATTAGAAGTTTAAGAAGGTCATTCAATTACTTTGAAATGCACGGTAGGTGAAGTTGAAACAAAACAGATACTCATTTATTTCATATCTGAACAAAAGAGTAGTATCTGGTAGCATAACAAGTTGAAAGTTTTCAGATCAAAATACAATTTTGAGTTGATGAACAGAAAGTACTGCAGATGTCTGTATTTTTCCTATGTGTGCTAGTTGTATGTGTTATGTAAATGTTACATATCTTGTTTTGAACATATCATTATTTAGTATCATCACAAGTGACCAGGAAAGAAAAGTATCAGAATAGGAATGCCTGCAGCTGCTAAAAGCTCATTCAGAATAAGCGTAGAACTGAACTTACAAACAAAGAAAAGCAGAAAGACCTTCTGAGACAGAGTGACAAAAATACAGTGGCACTTGAAATTCCCATTCATGTAAATGTAAAGTGACATGGAAAGATTTGGGGATAAAAAGGAAATTATATTCTGGTACATAATCTTTAACCAGGAACTGTGTGTTGCCAATTAGGAACAAGAACTAAAGATCATAATACTTTTATGAAAATGTTAGGATGAAGAATGAGGACCCTAATTTTGCCATTATATAAATCTATAGTGTTCCTATTGAACAGGTTGGAGGAAGTCAAGAATAAGTAAAAGTGAAGAATTGTACCTTCAGGATTCCTTAGCCTGGAGGAGAAAAAAAAAGTGATTGAGAGGAGAATGTAGCACAAGTGTATGAAGTACATGTGACATAGGGAAATGTTTAGTCACTTTTAAAAACTGGTGTAAAGATGCAAGCCTAAGATAGTTCTTTACACAGCACACAGTTTAGTTGTTGAACTCTTTACCACAACACTCCGTGGGCCCTGAATGTTATGTGGATTCAAGAAGAGACTGAGAAAACTTGTGAGAGAAAAATCTATCATTAGGAATTGAAGCAGATTCCATTATCTGGATCAAGATACCTCTATGCTATGATGCTGGTGGATGGGAAGAAGTTACCTAAAGCTTGCACTTCCTTGAATTTTCCCTTACTGTTAACTGTCAAAAACAAGACAACCTAGATTCTTTTAGAGTAGCCATACTGGGACACTGAAGCTCTGTTGATAACATTTGCATATATTCCACATAGAAAAAGATCTTTAGGTTAGAAAGGCTGAAGAAGATACTATTTTTTTACATTGTTTTACGAACTCCATGTGATTCAAGACTGTTTCTTCTACAAGGCACTGTTTTTTCGTAACCACATCATAGTTGGAATGTTCTATGTTACTTCTAGAGTCTAAGGAATGCAAAGTTGACATGCAAAATTAGGCAGCGTTTCTTCATTCACAGTATTTTTTAGCTTACAATCCTGATATTGAATTTTTCTACTAATTTACATATTTAAATAGAAAAGTGCAACATGTTGATTGCGAGATACTGAAATCTATGTATTCGATGTAAAGTTGTTTTGTTCAAAAGCAATATTCTCAAATGTGTCCTCTTTTGTTTTTCAAGTATATTTTCTACTCTTCCTTCCGCGTACAGTTTATTTGAGCGCTTGGCAATATAACACAATAAGAAAATTTAATTTCCTGGTTTGGTCTTGAAATATATGAAGAGAGCTGTGAGGAGAGCTGGCTTCTTCATTCAGTCCAAGTCAGCAGGTTGCTTGATTTGCTGACAAATAAATAAGCAGAGGAAAGTGTAAAGAAAAAAATTGATAGCAATATTTTACATAAAATATGATCTGTATTATAGGAAGATTATCTTTGCTTCTAATTAAGAAAGCCTTTAAATAATTACTCATCAAAGTTCTTATTTTTAATGGGATTATGATAGGCAGACCTTTTTGTGTTAATAAATTTACTTAAAGTGCAACATGGTTTCATTTAGGTGTTAAGTTTGCTCACAGAGTAAAGACCTGCTTTTTGTTCATCTCCTCTCTTTACTGCTTCCTTTTCCTGGTCTCAAGCAAACATCCATTTTGACCTCCAGTGTTTCCAGTAACCAACTTTTTAATAATTTATATCTTATTTAGTTCCACATTATTCATATCAGAAGCATTTTGTTCTTCACAAAATATTAGTATCAGTTCTAGATGTGTTTAAGTGCCTGGAGCGCATGTATTTGGAAATAAATATTTCTTTAATTTTAAGTGTGATAGTTTTCCACTACGGATAAGGCATTTATATTGTTTAACAGCATTAACGAAACCTAATGTTATTCCTTCAGCAGGGGAGCGGGGATGAAGCAGGGAGAACAAAGTGTAGGAGAGATGAGTCATCTTGTTTTTAATATTTCTAAACAAAGCAGTTGTGTTAACATGCTTTGATCCCTCAATAAGTGCTTGGAAAATGAAGGGAAGATAAAAAATTCTTTCATCTTTTTGAGTAATTTAAAACCATTCGGAATTTGGTTTTCTTCTAGGTTGTCCCTTTATAGAAGTACTAAATACCACATTATTAGGTTTTCCATGATATTGCTAAGTCTAGGTAATTAACAGAAAATTATGCAAAGTCAGAGTAATGTTGCAGGTACTTTTATTGTAGTAAATAAGTCTTGTAAAGCACTTTTTAATGAGGAATTTAACAATTACTCATTTTGGTGTTAAAATGTAATGACTATCTATTTTCTTTTAGATGCATTTGAATTTATGATTTGAGCTACTCTATGCATTTTATCCCCTTAGCTTTTATTCAGATTAATCAGCTTGTTGGTATAAATATTTTTTCCTAGTGTCATTTCCAAAAATTCTGCTAATATCAGTAGAAAAGTAGACTTTGTAGAGTTAAATCTTCATTAAATGTTTTTACTCACCAATGCAGTTATTTCCTTTTCTTCTTGCCCTTATTTTGCTTCATTGCTTTCAGAAGTGCAAATAAATCCTGAATCAGAAAACTTGATATGTGGAAGGAGTTCTTGGAAGTGTGAAGATGAGCACATGTGGAATCATGCATATCCGTGCTAAAACAATCTTAATCTCACACATAATCCTGAAACTGATGCCCATGAGTTCATTAATGTTGTGCAAAAACAGTGTGTTAACAACCTTGGGAGGTCTCTATCTCATTGAGTGTGGGTCTTGCAATCTACCTTTGGTGCAGCCTAGTTCTTTTGCGTAATGCTATTTACTGAAACCAAGTGTGAGTTGTGAGTGCTTTCTTGTTCTCCTGTCAGTAAGAGGGTTGAACTTGTGGTATCTCAGCTGCCATTAATTTCTTTCCTTCTGCCCATGGCTGTGAGGAGGCTCCTTTTCTAATTTAACTTTATTATTTATTAGACATGATTAAGTTTAGGCAAGGCACAGGGAGCTAGGCAGAGCTGGGCAGTTCTGTGTCATGCTGTTGTGAGAGGAGGCAGGGAATGGCTGGCTGACCATGTTAGAAGCAGTCATTTCTGCAGATTTCTGCATGAGATGTGAGTCAAATTTACTGACTGCATGGGCTAATAACTGTTTTTTCTGATTTAATTAGTAGAGCAGAATAGAATAGTTTATTTGGAAGGGACGTACGATGATTATGAGTCCAACTGCCTGACCATGTTATGATAAATTTTTGTTGCTCACCTACCCTAAAAAAAAGAGAAAAATATCAATGCTTTACTGATTTCTGTTGATGCCTTCTCTTCCTTACATTACTAGGAAAGGGTATCACCAAAATACTATATACTAAAATCTAGCACCACTGCAGATACACTTTTAGCTTTATACTTTCACTGGAGAAGGTGTTTTGTAGGGCTTCATCCTGAGTTTTGATCTTTTTACAAGCATGATTGAGAGGTGCAGTAAACTATTTAACACATGCCTACTGGAAAAGTTGCTGTTTATGTCACTGGAGCAGTGTAGTTTCTCAAGAAAATGTGATCAGTTGAGTCACTCATTAAGTTTTATTGCATCTCTGGTTTGCTGAGATGTCAGTTAGTGTTCTGAAAACAGTGTTCAGAAGCCTCATTCACTTGCCACATCAATGCCTTATGCCTGAGAAGAGGCACAAAAGTCATTCTCTGTTTCTCCAAGCTGGATTTGATGCTGGCATACTTCACAGCAGAGAGATTTCACTGTGTTCCTGTTCACTCTAAAATGGACTGTAGAGTGTTGTGCACTATTGAAATAATCTGCTTCTGGTCAAACACAATGGCATTTCACAGTCTATAGCACCATCCTTCATCCTTTATGGAGCAGCACAAGAATTTAAATAAGCTCTCATGCAAGGAAGATTATTTCTTTTTAATATAAACATTTTAACTGAAGGGAGAAAGAATATCTTAGTGACTGTCAGGAAACAGAAGTGTAAACCCATTGGATTTGTGGTTATGCAGTATAAGATCTGGAGAATTAATGGAATTGCAACTTAGTGTTGATTTAAAAGAGAATGTCGTACAAAAAGAATTAAGTTTTCCTAGGTTAGTTGGTTAATTTTCTTTGCCAGCTTTCTGGTGTCTTTCCTCCTTCCAGCCATTCTGTCATACCTAGAAGACTACGTAGGTTTTTCCAGATCATTGTGAAAATAAGTTTTGATTTAAATATTTAAAAATATTTAGTAGAAATAACCTTTCTAGAGGAAGGACACTGCTTTACACTGCTTTATAGCTGGTCAGAAAGTGGAATTTATCATAACTAACTATTGAAATATAAATTTTTGGAAAGCACTTTAATGTATTTATTACTGAATATCCATTAATGCACGTGAGCTAGAAAAATGCACTTTTTATTTTTCCTGCTAAAGCATAGCTTACTTTCACGATGGAGTGTTGATTTTTGCATTTGAAATTACAAAAATGAAAGTAAAAATCTCTGAGTTTGTCCTAAAAGCAATATTAAGTTATGAATGACAATTCAGTTGCCTTCCTGAGTTGTCTGATAGCTTTGTCGATATGGCAGTCTAGATTCTGGGGGCATGTCTACAGAGATTTAATATCAGGCTTATCCCCTTGTTTTGGCTAAAGCCACATATACACCACTAAACAGTGCAGGGAGGAGACAGGCTGAGCTACCAAGAAATTCTACTTAGAATATCAACAATCATCCATTTTTTGATCTGACCTCTAGTTTTTTTCACTTTATTAAAATGATTAAGAACAAGTCTCTGCTTAGGTCCTTACATCAGCAAAAAATAAAAAGTGCTTAAGAAGAATTAAGTATTAATAGATGAGACATTCTGTATAGAAATTCTGAGTCTTTCTCACTTATAGCACAATTTTTCCACTCATCCTTTTCCTCTGACAAATGGAACACAACTGCTGCCAGTTGTCTATTAATTGCATCCTTTTTATCAACTTCCAGCTCTTTCTATTAAACTATGATATGCTCTATTTAGTATATTATTCTGTAGATTTGTTTCTTAGCATTCCCACTCAACAGATATTTATTTTTGTCATGCATGTGTTTCTCCTCGGGAATGAGGGAGTGTGAAAGAACGTGTTGAGCAGTGTCAGAAGAAGCTCATTGCTATTCTAACAGCATGACTGTGTTCCTTTAGGAGGGCATTCAATCCTTGGCATTCATTCCCTCACACTGATGTGATAACAGAATAAAAGAGCTTTACAGCTGATTGAAGTCAAGTAGTAGAGCCATTGTAAAGGCTCACAAGAAGATTACTGATGAATACCATTACTGCTGGAGGTTGGACTAGCAATGTGCATGTCCTGCTTTCCTGAAGAGAGTGAATAATGAAAGAGAGCATGTGTTAATAATTCTGAATTAGCTGTGCTTTCCTTTCCTAAAGGGAAGATGATGGTGACCATTTGACTCTTAGAGTGCTAAGAATTATATCATAAATGTTTACCAAGTTTTGAGAAATCTTTAAGTGGTAATTGGAATTGTGGTTGTATTAGTTCCCTATTTTTGAATATGAGAATAACGGAAATTTAGCATGATATTCTGCTTTAGTCTGGAGTCAAAAGGTGTTTAGCCACTTCAGGTATTAATGGAAATTCATAGCTTTTCCCATCTTTTGCACTGCAACATTCTCCTTTTTCTTATGACAGGAGGCAGATTGAAGGCTTTGAATTTATTGCAGTACCTGGAACATTCTTTGCTTATAAATGAAACAGATGACAGATAAAATCGAAGGCTCTTCTGTGGTTTAGTTTGGCTAAATGTTTTTGAAACTAAAATAGTTGTGTCTGATTATTTTTTCCTGCAGAGAGGGAGTGTATGGGAAAACATTACATGACATTCCCAGTCTGACTCATTTTTTTCTGTTATGCTTTTGAGTAATGAAGGAATAGGAGATAAATAAAAGTTTGCAAGAAGACTTCCATGTGCGAGAGTATAGTTCATAACTACATGTACTACCTCTGACAAGACCCTGGATGCTCCATAAAATCACAGGTTGGCCTTAGCCATGGTTCAGTACATGACTGTATGTGAGAATGTGTTTCAAAAGAATGGTTGCAATCCAAACCAAACAGCTGCAGTAGCTGTGTCATTCAGAAATGACTTTCTGAATCCTAGCAAGCTCCTCAGAGCCCTCTCTGTCCTCTACAAGATTCTTTTCATCAAACTCTGTTTGCTTCCTGATCCTCTCATCAGTCTTTCTGGCTCTGGTTGGTGTTCTTTGTTGTAGTTTTTCTCCTGGTGTTCACTGTGGTCTCTGGAACTTTCAATTCGCCTGAAGGGGAGCTCCTTAGGGATCTCACTTTTCCTCTGAAGACATCCCGACCTCCTGGTGTCTGTTTTTGAAAAGCAATACGATCCCCACAAACTGAAAACATATAATACTCTTTTACAATACTCTTCAATTGGATCATCATAAATATCCATAGGATTACTGTACATTGTATCATATAACCTTTAATACATATTCCATTGGTTTTGGTAGATTACAATAATTGCATGCTGTGATTATTTTTTGTCCTTTATCTGTCTACACAATATGTTTATCTACACAATAAATAGTATTGAAAATGCAAGTTTTATGTAGTGACTTAGGAAATAGTAATAGTACCTTGAATAAGCTCGATAGATACCAATAACTGTACAGCAGGTTTTTGCATTCTAGGCAGAAATTAATATTTTGGAGAGGAAGCATGGCCTAATAGATAGGACAACAGAGATAACAGTTGAAATGCCTGTGCTTTCTTGATTTTCATTTAAATACAATCAATTTTTCTTTCTTTCTTGCAAAAAGGTATGGATGACAATTTCCAGATAACATCTGCTACTGTTTCCTTTCTGTAAAAGGAGAACAGACTTCGTGAAAGTTTTATATAAATTATTAAATACAAATCAGCTCCACAAAGACTGTATCTTCTGATTATCCTTTAATAAATTCTCATGTTGCTGAAAAAAAAAAACTTACACATTGTGCTCAAAGTTCCACAAAACTAATAGTAGCATTTTCGTGATTGAGTCTTTACGTTCTAATAATCTTCCTGTTTGTTAATAAACAGGTTTTCTTCTCTCTAATGGGATTCTTTCCTTGTTCATAGTAATTTATCAAACCTGTGGAAAAGCAGTCTGTTAATGGGAAAACAAATCAATCTGTCCTTTCTGAGAAGTGTAACAACTTTCATTGGTGATACTTTTTTAAAGCTTAGGTTGCAGACAGAAGAATTGTCTCTCAAGTATGTTCTAACTTCATTTTAATATTTCAGAAAAAATCTTTTTCTGCCAGTTATGTGCTGTTGGTTTTCTTTGAAACAAGCCAACACCTGCTTTTTAATAAAAGATTTTCATAATTAAAAGTATCAATTTTGTTCAGTTTTCCATAGGATAGAATTTGAAATGTTTTGTTTCATGATACTGTATGACTTTTGAAGTTAAATATTTATGTGCAGACTAAATGTTTGTATGATTGCAGTATATTTACTTTTTTAAGTGTGATTATTAATATTATCTCTGAATACCTGCTATGTAAATTAGGTATATGGTAAAGAGATTTTCAGGTTTCTGACTCATAGACTCCCTTCCTCTCTGGTATTGGGTCCTGTTTCATTACACATGCACTCTTCTTGGCTTTTATTCTATCTGGGCTATGACTTCTTTTTTTCTTATTTTTCTTTTTGTTTTACATTCTCTTTGTCTCTGGTCCTGTACCCATTATGGAAACAGAACTCTGCTGTTTGGTTCCCTGTAGGCTCCCATTGAGCAGTGCTGACAACCTTTGCTTTCTTCCTATTTCCATAGTAGCAGCACCTTATCATTTTTGAGAAGTGATTATTAATTTGGTTTATAGTTTAAGTGCCCAGGCATGCAGTAAATTTTGTAGCCTTCAAAGGCTAGCCAAGCTTTAGTGGGATAACATGAAAAATAAACAGCCCTCAGAGTGCTCCTGATAGAGTCCTTGCTGTCTGAAAGTTATGTGGAAAATGCAGATTCTTGAAAGGTGGCCAGGATCCATCTTCAGTAGCTCATCACTAGTCCTCAGAATTGTAAAACTTCTGGAATCAGTTAGTAGTTTGCCACCACTGTTTCTATTGCTGTGCCTGGGTGCATGGCTCTGGGAGTCTCTTCAGTGTATAAATTCTCAGTATAACTTTGTGTGAGCTGATCACTTTGTTTTGCAGCTCGTTTTGCACATTGCTTGTTTCAAGCATGTTTCTTCCAGCTATGTGCACTGTGCTGCCTTTGGTTTGGGTGGGATGAGCTACAGATATTGTCAGTGTGTGGTGAGCGTCATCTTTCCACAGAGCCATTCTCTAATAGCAGAGATTTTATGCTAGTAAGTTTTTAATGCTACCCTGAAAAATAAGGTGTACAGAAAAGGGTTCCGAAATGGTATTGGATGATAAGTATTGATCATCATAAAATCTCTGCTTTTTTTGTAAGGTATCTGATTGCATTAAATGTGGTTTATTTTTTATTTAATTTTTCTATATCCTTTGCTGTTTTGATAGGGATTTAGGGTGTTTGGGAATCAAGGAATCACAATGTACACAAAGTAATCATGGATGAGTAATCTGTGTCAAAAATCCTGTAGCTGTGTACCAAATGAAGTTGTATTTGCAGTTTACATTATTTGTGAGATATGAAGACATCGGCGTTAACTTAAATTTATGCTCGAACATACAGCTTTACATCCTTCTTTCCAGCATATTGGGATATATATTAGTCAGATTCTAAAGTCTAAAAGTTCAGAATCTTCAGTCTTCATTGCTATAAGCAAAATAATGTGGGAAAAATCAGTTTAATTAATTTGAAAAATATTATAAAACTGAAGGACAGATACAGTTAACAATTACATTTTGATGCCACATCCCTTAATAAGTAAATATATTATTTTAGTTCACGCTTTGGGTAGATAATATTTTGTTTGGTTTCTGTTGTAATTTTCTAGAGGCTGAGTTGTTACTGTGCAGCATATTTGGTTTTTTCACAGTCATTTTGTTGATAAAATTAATCTTGAAGCCTGGCAGCATAATTTTTTTTTATGATTGGGTTTTTTTGTTGCCTGTTACAACTTAATAAGAGAGATTTAAAGAAAATTGTATTTTTTTTCTTTTATAATAGTAGAAAATAAATCCAGTAAGAGTCATTTATAACCTCACTATGTATTCTTTTGAAGTCCTAAATAAAATAAGTAAGTAAAATGCTTCTGAAAATTTGGAGAGATGCTTAGGAATCTAATGCAGTGTCCAGGTTGTTTCACTGAGACTAGTATTGTCCTTTTAAAGTATTTGGTGAACAATTTTAGATAAAGGAATTCGCAGAAGTACTGTACTAGATGTTAACTGTGAATTTCAGCTGAAGATTCTGCGTTCAGTCAAAAAATCAGCCAGAAAGCTTTTCTTTGGATTAAAGCTGTCCTCCTGTTTTGAGCTGCTTAAGGGTAGAGATAGTGATTAGGACACTCTTGTTTGCTTTGTCATCTGTTGGAAGTGTCTCAGGCTCCTGGTACTGAAGACTCAGTCTTTTAAATGTCAGCATGGATTAGTGGAGAGTTGCTCACAAAAGCTGATGGAAAGAAAACAGCAAGTCATGTTTATTGACAGCAATAAGAGATTTGAGTAACTCAGACTTCAGTCTGGTGATGTCGTGTCAAACAGGAAAAACGTGAAGCTCTGCAGGTTGCCTCAGGCTGTCAGTATGGAAAAAGCTGTTGTAGAGCAAGAGCTTTTTAAGCCCTTTTGCTGTATTTGTGATGGAGTAAGGTTTTCCAGAAAAACCCTCAATGCATTATTGATAATATTATAATTAATAAAGTTGCATGCAGGTGGTAGTGTCTTAAAATCTGCCTCACTTTCTGCCACTTTTTTCTTCATCTACACCACTGCTGGATATTCTTGTAGGAGCTTTTCTAAGAAAGTGGCTGCTGGGAAAGCATTGATGGTTAGTGTCTGATACACCTGAGATGGAGAAAAGTATGAAAGCGTAACTGTTGTAATCATCTCGTAATTGCTCAGGGCTCTTCAGGGTTGACATAGAAATTTCGTTTTTCAGAGATAAGAATAGTAGCATCAGAGGTAACCTCCAGAGAACCTTGATAAAGCAGATTGCAACAACTCTACAGGTGTTGCCATTCCCACATGAGTCTTTTGCTTTATGCTGCTGTTTTCAATCAGTGGTCTGGTGTGAAAACTTATTATTAAAGTAGACTTTGTCTTGATTGTTCTGTAGTTGATTGTCAGCATCTTAAGAAGATTTAAATACAAGATCTTACCTTGATTCAGTGTCCTGAAAGATATTTAAGTTCTGAGCAGGCTGTGGGATCTATGGAGTCATTTAGCATCTTCAGAACTGTGGTGTTATTCACAGGAAATATTTTTGCTTAATCTAATAAAGGCAATCATATTTAGTAGATGTAGTCTCTCATTCTGATCAGAGTTCAGCAAAGCTGCACCTGATCATCACTAGTAATTCTTTGTGTGCTAAATAGTTGGTAAATGGGAATAGAAGTGATCTGAAAAGTAGTTTTTGGATTAGCTTGGTGAGTCTTTGTATTAACAGAAGAAGCAGCTAGTCTTATTCATCCCAACAAGATCAAGCTCCTGGCGATAGCTATCAAGTATTTAATGAATTTAATTAAAATTCATGCATTAACATTTCCAGCTGTGATATTAAGTGACTAGCAATTTTCAAATACTTGAAATGAGTAATGGTGTTGGCTTTTCAGTTGCTTTTGACATCAGCCCTTTTATAAACCTGCAGTTTTTCACAATCACGACTATAGAGCCTCTGTGCTGGACGTAGCTGAAGAGCAGCTGAGTAATGTTCTCAGATGTTGTGCTTTTTCTTCTCTTTAATCAGACAAGATGTTGCTGCATTCAGCAACTGCCCACTTTCGTTTCAGTGGCATTATTTGTTTGTTTCAATAGAAGTTGAATGAAATGTGAAGTGTGCAGACCAAGGAATGTTGTAAGCAGTCATATGGTCACAAAAATCTTGGTATAATTAAATCATCATCATGAAGCAAGATTGAACATTCAGGCAAATTGCCATCTCTAAGTAGAGACTGTTTCAGAAAGTGTTGCTCTGCAATGAAACAGTGTTTTCATGAATAAGATTTTTGCAGGACAGCAAATGGAGGAAAATACCAGTCCCAGCTATTTCCTAGCCTCTAATAGGAATAATGGTGATCAGAAATTAAGGATTTTGTTGTTTGTTTCTTGTTTTGTAGAATGTAATGTGATTTAATGATGGGAAAAGGGGAAGCAGCCAGTGGTGTGTCTTGAGTATCTTGATAATGGTTGTGCTAGAAAGTTGAATGATGTTCTTGACTCTGTGTTATGACTTAACTCTGTCATGCTTAAACTTGTGAAGATTAGCTTGGAAAACAGGGAAGGAAGGTAATATCTCATGCTTATTACTAAATACCTTTTTGGTATTTGCACTTGCCATCTTAGTCAACAAGACCACCTGTTAGAAAACATGTGACCGAACATGTGACATACTTGTTCATTCTCAACTCTTACGATGTGTTCCTTGAAAGAAAGAAAAAGTTGTTGAAATAGTTTGCTTGAAAATTTGTTGTTATTAAGAAGAAAATAGGTCTTTCCTAGAACACACAAGGTTCTGGTCAATCTAATAAGAAATCTTCACAAAACTTTTACTTTACATTGATGTAATCATCCCCCAATTTACAGAAGTAGGAATTTGAGGATTGTAGAGTTTTTATTCACTGAACAAGAATTCAGCGATATCTTTGTTGGATTATTTAATATGATTTGCTCAAATAACCTGTAATATTTTATTTAAGAGTTCATTGTAATCAAACTACCAACTTTGTCCAGAAAGGCACATGAGAACCTTGCTATCTGGAAGTGACATATGTAGCCTAAAACATATTTCATGAGAGGATTTCTTTGAATTACGTGTCGGCAGTGTGGTAGTAAGCACTTTCTTGTTATTTGATGAGAAGCTGGAATAAGCAACCATTATTTTTTAACACTGTTACTTAGATTTTGCTTTAGTCTTTCAGTATAAATATGTGATATATATGTGTAGAGGTATTCACACTATTTTTTTCAGTTGTGAAATGGTAGACTAGCACTTCCTACTTTCTGTAGGTATGCCTTGAAGTATTAATTTGATAACTTTTATTAAAGCTAATAATATGATAAAGCTAAAGCCAATTAATTAAACAATGATACAACTATTATACAACTATTTCAGTATCCTTGAAATCCATGGACTAAAAACTCCAGTGATTGTCTCGAGCATGTATTTCAGTAGATTTGATAACCCATGAATATCTGCAGAAAAGGATATCATTGTGCTCTTTTTAATGAACTAACAATTTCATACAAAAAATTCAGCGGTACCTCTGTTTAGAATAAAGGGATACATGTAAATGAGGCTAGTGCTGAAATTATATTTAAACAATGCTGACATTCTTCTATTGTGCCTATTAATTAATTTCCCAGCATTGAGGAATGAACTCTGGGAATGAACTATATAAGTAATTAAAATGATACATGAGGTAAATAATTTTGAAATTCAAAAGGTGAAATGCGGAATTAGTTTAGTAAATATTAGTCATACTGCTTATTTGTGCTCATTTGCCTTTTAAAAGCAGGTTACTGAGGCAGTGTGGTCTGGTTTTGGTTCACATGGTCTGCTGAAGTTCTCACAGGTGGAAAAGTTGCCGTATTCTTTTTTAATTAATAGTGCTTGTCCCTATTTCAAATCAGTAGTTTGCTTAAAGCAGGTTGGCATTTCGGTAAAGATATTTTGCCTTGCAGCAAAGTACTTCAGAATTAAATCAGTTGCAGCATGTATTTACTAATGATCTGGATTAAGTTTGTGCTTTTTAACTTAAATCATTCTTTTAAGTAGAATTCTGTGAATAAGAGCGGTGTTGATTTTAGTGTGGCACAGCTTTGCTGTTTTTCCACCACATTTTTGGCCAACTTATTGGCGTCAAGTCACAACTTGAGACGGAATTTAAATGTTTAAGTACAAATTAAATTAGTGATTCCAGATAGAATGAATGGGGTTTTAATTAGAAGGAAACTTTCAAACAAATTTCTTTCAAGCCGCACAGTCATGTCTGAATAATTGAAGCCCAGTTTTAAGCCTAGCTTAAAATAAAAGAAGTCTTTGCAATACATATTCTTTCTATCATTGAATGGTGAAACAAAGATGAAATCTAAATTTTGGTATCCTAAATGTGCATGCCTTTGAAAATATTTTGTCTGGAGGTTTTTAGTCAAATCTGCCATGTAACCTATTAAAAAAGAAATAGCCTGTGTTTTCTGCAACTTCACCTGTGCTGAGGAGGCAGCTAGTTGATCACTTCTGGGTTTATCCTTATCTTATTGCTCCTCAGACTTTCCATAACAACTCGATACTTCCATAACTTCACACCTGCAAGAGGGATTTTAAGTTCAGGTGGGGGAATCTCAGCAAATTAAAGACGCAAAGTGAATGTTCTGGGAAATAGCTAGAGATTTAGACTTTCCAAGGGTGTGGGAGTTTTTGAAAAGGCTGTTGGTAGTGTTGTCTTCTCATACTCTCTTACAGCTTGTGTGATCTGTCTGCCTAAGCCTTTTCTGAGGAAAAGACTCACGACTAAGTTGTGTAGGAAAGTATATGCTTCACCTTTATGTGCATGAGAAACAGAATTAATTGTATGCTTGTATTTTGTGCTGTTAGAGGAAGTAAAGGACATAGTGATGTTCAGTGTTAATTACACAGAGATTCGCTACTTTGAGTCATTACACTGTGTCATGGTTTGGTAAGATAATTAGGAACCATATTAATGGCTCCAACCTAAATACTTCATTTTTTAATACATCAACTATGGTGAACGAAAGAAAATATAGCTATAAGTAATCAACTGCTCTCTGAAACCTAAACAGTGTAAATTATCTATTGTTATTGATGTGGGCCTATAATGTAATGTGGCTCCTACTTGTTAATGCACTTTAAACCAACCTGGAAGAGTTTCATTAGTTCTTGCTGCTGGTTCTCCTCCAAACACATAACTTGCAGAAAGTAATTTTTTGTTTCTACTAGAGGACCCACGAGTATGTATATTAGATTGGGGTTTTATATACGTCCCTCACTATTATTTTAATCTAAAATCACAGTGATTGATCTATCACTGGCAGAATTCTTGCTCGTATTGCCACGTCCCTGTTTTTGCTATGTTCTGTGTAGTAATAGCTAGTAGGTCAAATGGAAGTTGTTTGCCTTTTCAAGTTGTAGAAATTCAAAGCAGCACATTAAATAATAGTTTCTTCAGCAAGTACAAAGAACAACTCATGGTCAGTCTTCACAAGAGGCTTATTAATATGGGAAATTAGAGAAGAGAAATTATGTTTTCTGATAGTCTCACTATCCATAATGCTTCTGTGTCTATCTAGGTTCTTTTCAAAGTATTATTAGAAATAAGTATTGCAAAATGTTCTCCTTGTGTAGAGTTCAGTGTCTTCTTGCCATTTGTATCAAAGGCATTTTTCAAGAAAGCTGCTTTACTCCACTTTCTTCTGTCAGTACCCAATTCAGCAAGAAAGGGATGTAAGGGAGTTGCATAAGAAGCTCCGTTCCTTTGCTAAGATCTAGCAACACTCCTGTGTGCAAAGATAATCAACCACCACATAAGAGGAGAAAAATAGCTATAAAAAACATCAACATTTCAGTGTTGGATGTGAAAGTGTTTCATTGAGTGAGAATCCACTTGACATCCTAGTCATGACTGAACTCTTTAAAAACTTTGTGGTGAACTCTTTAAAAGAGCCAAATGAGAAACATTGATTTTTGTTTTCCACCACAGTTTATTCTGGAAAAGGTAGGACAAAAAAGTCAAATACACACTTTGTTAGTTATTTTTTATTCTATTTGAATTGAGCATATTAGCAAGTGAAGAGGGCAGTAATTTAAACTCCATTCCGAAAATACAAGGTCATGTGGAAATTTCTATGAAAGAAGCTTCATAAAACTAAATTATTAGTTGAAGAGTGGGTAAATCAGGTAAATAGTAATTATAACTAGCATCCATTTGTTATAATGTTGTAACATCTGTTTGTTGCAACAGGGCAAGGTATTGATCCAAAAAAATTCCAGCAGTGGTCTGTGTTCTTTGTGGCTGGGATTTCACAGCAGAGGTTTATATCACAAGGCATATTTTAGCAATTGTTGCCAAATTGTTATTGACTTGATCAGAGACACCAGTGACTAAACTGTTATGAAAACTGATCTG
Source organism: Eulacestoma nigropectus (assembly GCA_013397775.1). Classification (NCBI taxonomy): domain Eukaryota; kingdom Metazoa; phylum Chordata; class Aves; order Passeriformes; genus Eulacestoma; species Eulacestoma nigropectus. The sequence continues at coordinate 127,859 of VZTE01005227.1, read as the reverse complement.
CACCTAGTTTTCAGCATAAATTTGCCAAACCTAATAGAACATTGTAAAATAATTAATTTTTTTCATCATGCCTAGCAGAAATAGGAAATGTGAACAGAGTTCTTGTAACTTTTTTAAAAAAATAGCTCTTCTATAAGGGATTTAGTGAGCTCTAAGAGTTGAGATATTTGCATAGTTTTTTGGCTGTGACAGATACTTCTAGCTTGATGTTATAACCTGGAAATGTTGCTTTCCATTAAAGATTTTGAAATGCTATGAGATGTGTTTGTATCAGATTTTTTTTACGCAAAGATCAAACCTGCCCATAAATTTTCATGTTAATTGATGGATGTTTGCATTAGAAACAGCTACTTGTAGGCCTTACCTGTAAGTTAGGTTTTATGTTTGTTTGTTTTTTAAAAGTGTAAAAGATCCAGCTTCATTGCTGAGTTTATGGTGATATTGGATTCAGCTTAGACAAGTGCTCTTGGTCACTTACTACTTTTAGGATCATTGTCTTGGGAACAGTCATAGTGAAGCAAAAACAATGATAGAAGCCAATCCAAAATATGCAAACTCAGCATAAGTGTTTTAAATAGAAGTTTTTGCATATAACTGTAAAAAAACCTTTTTTTACATGTATGATGAATGAAATTTAAATTTTTAGCACCATTGAATAATCAAAATTTCATTATATAACTGACTGGAATACTGACAAGTGAGAGAAGATTATGATCCAACATGAGCTGATAGGCTGCTGTATATAATAAAAGCAGTTGCAGTCTGCAAAGTATTTAAGTATCTTTTAGAATGGCAAGATTGAGGTGACTTCAATTCAGTGTTCTCTAAACTTGATCGTCATATTCTTTCACCATGACTAAATATGTCATTTTAAGAAAGTGTTGACATGATTTTTGTAGGGAGAAATCACACCTCACAAAGCTTAAGAGCCAGTGAACACATGTACCAGGTTGATGTAGAATATTGAGATTGCTGAAAACAGTGAAGAAGGTTCTTCACTAAAGGTTATTAAAGAAGAAATATAGCTATGGAAATCAAGGCAATGCCCTTGTATGAATAATAACTGCCTGGAAGATAGAAAACAAATGTTAAGAACAAGTAGGCAAGTTTCAAAATTAAAGGCAATACATGTAATTCTTTTGCAATTTGTCATGACGCTTAAGCTCTTTCTGCTGGAGAGATAAAAAAGGGATACAGGAGCAACTGAGACAGCAAAGTTTGCTGACACCACCATGTTACTACGGGTAGTAAATGTGAGATGTGTACAGCAGAGTCACAGGACTTCATGTTGCTGTTAACAACCGGCTTAAATAACAGGTGAAATTTGGTGCGGACAGATATAAAGTGATATTGTGTGTTTGGACCAATCCTAGCTTTACTATGGGCTTCAAGGTAGCTCCTACAGTCATCCACAAGAGGAAAATATGAGCTCAGTAGCAGTCAAGAATAGAAGAAGGAAAAAAAAACAAAACAAAAAGGTTAGGAATTACTGGAAGAGGTAAGGAGAACAAAATATCATTATGCACTATGAGACTTATGTTCTTTCTGCAGCTTACATGGTGTATACAGCTCAGACCCTATTTCAAAATCAGAAAACTACAGGAAAGGGTGCTTAAGAAGGCTGAGCAAAGGTGGTGGAACTGGTACCTGAGGAACAGTGGAATAGACAAAATCATTCTAGTCTGCAAGAGAGAAGGAAATATGAATGGATTGAAGAAAGTGAACAGGAAGTGATTCATACTCTTCCAGTGCAGGAACAGAACTACTGTGCATGAATGAAACTAGCAGGTGTTGGGTTTAAACCAGACGTGGTATATAGCATGCACTTGTGGTTTGGAATTCTTTGTTCCAGGACTTAGTGGTTTACCAAAAAGCTTACAGTCGCAAAAAGATTTAGAAAGTTAAGTGAAGACAAATCCATTAACACCTATTAAGTGGACATATTCTACAGCTTCTCCTAGGACATCTCTGAGCATGAAACCTTTGAAGCTTGGAGTATTCTGGTGAGGTACTGCTATATCTTACATTCCTATACACAGTCATCTGCTGTTGGTCGTTCCTGGTGAAAGGCTAGTTACTGTGATGGACTTCTCTGGTGTGATCTTGCTGTGTTTCTTCTCAGACTAGAGCTCTTGAGTCTGTTTCGACAGTGGATTGAGTCTGTGCCTAGGAAGTTAAAGTTCCTGGCTGATCAAAAATGAAAAACTTGGAAGAGCGGCCAACATATTTCAATTTCCTTGATGTTCCTGTGCTGGCTTCTTTCTCTTTTTCTGCCACAGACTGCTTGGATATTTTGGCAAAAATTATTTAAATCTCTTTTCACCTAAACTATCTGTTCTTTGTAATGTGGTAGATACGGAGTTGCTTAAAGTTGCTTTATTCATGTGTAATTGTTGAGTGTTTGGAAGTCCTTGTGTCTGAGCTATTATTTGAGTGTGAAATGTGGATTAATACCTAAGCTTGAAAAAATTTCATAGCTTTAATTATTCTGAGTACTTAAACAATAATCTTGTGTTGTATTTATTGACAGATGAAATAGCATGAGGTATTACACTCCCTAAATGTTGAAGTATCCAGAGTGGGAGGCAGCTTAGACTAATAATTGACAAGACAATAATCTGTCTTGTCATACAACAAAATTTGCATTCTTTTGGTGGTTGTCTAATTCAAGAAGTTTGGGGTGTGCAGTACAAAAAATGCCTTTCATTTCAGCTACAGAGGAGATCCAGCATTTTCAGGGCAATGAGATATTTGTGATGTTAACAATCTAAATGATTTTTATTGATAATGACAGATGGTTCTTAGATAATGTGCTCCAAGTCATCTGTAATATGTTCAGAATAAGTCTTCTGGAAGGTTGTACATCTGCCTTGAGATTTTTTGCTAAAATATTTAAATCAAGGTCATTGTTTATACTTGATTTTAAATAGCTTTTAGCTGGTAGTCTGCATTTCTGTACATTTAGAGATCAAAGTGTTTGTAACTTCAAAAGCTGCAAATGGAAAAGTATAATAGGTATCAGGTGTTAGAAAAGGCAATTATGCATTAGCTGTTTTACTCAATTTCTAAAACTGTCTGAAACTATCCATTGGAAATACTTTCTACCTAGACTTATCACTGAAGCATGATGAATTTTTAAATCTGTAGGGGATATGCATTTTTTCTCTAATGAATTGCATTTTTAAACCTATTTTGTTTCATTTAAAAGAGCTGAAGAAACTTGTATTAGTGAAAAAAAAAAGTTAAACAGAAAAATCACGAGACGAAGTACAGGTTCTTATACACGTCCAGATAATTTTTCTACAATTCCTTAAAAGTATTTTCAAAAATAGCTAATTCTTATTTTCAGTTCCAAGTACAATTTTAAACTTAAAAGCCTCCCTCCAAATAATGGACATTATCTCTTTTCTGGAACCTTACTGATTTGGTGGACCAGATAGTCCACCAAACTGTAGTTTCTGTAGCTGTTAGCAAGGTGTTTTACCAACCTCTTGTAGCACACTCTGCTCTTTTATGAGTCAAGGATAGAGGAGAAGGAAAAGTAGTAGTAGGAGAATATTTTTCCTTCTCCACTTGTTATAGCTGGGAAGTTTATTTATTGCACAAATTTTAAATACCATGTTGTTCTAGGTTAAATAGCAATAAAATAGGTGTTTTATCATGTTATTCTTTATGTAAGAAGTTGTTTCAGTTCACTGTACTTGAGCAGAGCACTATATTTTTCTAAAGAGTAAACTTCAGTTTTGAAATGACCAGCAGAGAATATGAAAAAAACTTGCTATATTTTTAAAGCACTATAATTAGGTCTTGTAAATTATATCGATATCACCATTTAAACATACCTCCATTTGCCAGATTATGTAGTTTAATTTTATAATTATTATTTTTAAATTTTATTTTAATGAGATTTTACATAGCATTAGTTCACAGTCATAACACTGATAATTTAGTATCATAATTGTTTTTTCAGTTCTCAGTGGTATAGAAAATAAAATGTAAGATTAATTTGGTAATATGGTGTGATGTCTTTTAAAGACAGCATCACAAAATTTTCTAAACTCTTATGTATACTTACAAAATACTAATTTCTAGGGGGAGTTTTATAAAGTGATGGAATCTGCTGACTCGAACCAGAACAGAAAGCTGCAGCTCTGAATACAAAACTGAGCTGTAAATGTTTCCTCTTGCGAGTAGATTTTTTTCCTGTAGTGAAAACATCTAATTCAGTTCAATATAACCCAAGTTATTTATTTTTACAATGCTTAATAATTTCCTATAGCAAAATTTATACTTCAAAAGCTACTGCTAGTAGTAAAATTGACTCTTAATAATGGAGATGAAGCATGTGTTCATGCCACAGTGTTGAGCTGGGCAGTACACTATTTCATACCAGATATAAGCTAATGGATAACACCAGAAATGGAAAACACATGAGTAAAGAATGAATTTAAATATGAGAAATCGATGCTGCCTCGCCTCTGTCCCCGTTACAGATAATAGCAATGAATAGGTTTGGCATAGATGAAATGCAAGCGTGTTTGTGATACAAAGAGAGACAGATGTAGTTGACATTTGTAGTTAGAAGTAAATGTCATAAAAATACACTTGGGGCATATGGTGATCAAAAGTATTATTATTTGTGTCTTGAAAGGATGTTCTATTTTTATTTTTTCTAGTCTGAACCAGAGGGTTTTTCTCACTTCCACTTGTACGTCTGTGCTGCCTTCCTTGTCAGGTGGAGGAAAGAGATCCTGGAAGAGAAAGATTTTCAAGTAAGTGAAGGGGATATTTTTCAAACACAGGGTGGCATTTCTTAGATTTACCTTCCTAACATTACTTGGGGATGAATTTAAGACAAAATAGGAGCAGCAAGACTGACAATACCTTACTGTTAGTTAGAGTTGCTTCAAAACAGTTATATCTGAAATGCTGCAGTAGGAGATGTGTTTTCTTTATCCACTCTGGAAAAAAAAAAATGCTGTTTTAAGTGAGGCAGACTTTGTGAAGATGATTTCTGGAGATGTTCTTACCTTGGTATTTCGCAGAGATTTTCTGAAAAGCTAACTGGATTTTTTTAATCTTAAATGTATCACTGAAGTATTTGTTTATAATTTCTCATCTGTATAATACAACATTCTCTAACAAGGTCATGATCGTTCTTTCAAAAAAGCTGGGCAAGCAGTCTTTTAAAATAAGGAGCCTGTTTTTAATTAGGAAGTAAAAGGACTTCAGGTCCCTATGTTTCAAAACTTTACGTTTTTCCAGCAAAGAGCATATCAGGAAGTTGTAAGAAGAGTTGAATATGGTAGATAGGCAAATCATTTCCATACATCTGTAGAAGTCCAGTTATTTTTGTAAACTGATGACAATTCACTTTCATAGAAATATTTATATTGAATTTTACCCTATGATACACATTTGGTGCCTAAAAGGCTTTAAAGTCTTGTTTGAAGGCTGAATGTGAATAGCCTGTGCTGCAACACCCCCACCATTGCCTACCTCGGGGAAATGGCCCATTACCAGCTTATTTTCTCTCCATCTGACTGAACTCTGTGGCCCTGTACAAATGAACCGTTGTTCAAATTTGTGAATCACTTCAATCTATTTTATCTTTCTTCATGAAAGGATTTATTCAGAGCTGTCATTGCCTATCTTTGCAATAAATAAATCCCTAAGGGCACAACATAACAGCTTTAATTTCTACTACCTGCTAACACTGTCAGATTTTCTCATTTTATGGTACTTTGTCAAAATCAACTCTAATGTTGGTATCCATACCTCTTGATTATAATTGTTCACTGTTACTCCTCCCTATTAAATTTTTCATGTTGATTTCCTGCACCAAAGAGCATAATTTTGCCCTCTACCAAATCTATTACAACTATGCTTTAAATAAATAATCCCAGGGCATATACTATGAAGATTGGCTTTGTTCTCCTTACACACATTCAGATTAGCTTACTTATTTAATAATTAAGGTATTTCTTTATGGTTTAATTTCTTTATAGGCCATATAAACTAGACTATAAAGTACAAAAATCAGGAATACATTGGATTGCATTTATCACACTGCTTTAGATTGCTTACAACATAGAAATGCAGTTGGTAATTTTGAGGATCTGTAGATCCGTGCTAGTTTTATCACGGTCATATGTTATCACTAAAAGGCTTGGCCTTCTTTATTGTGTAACATGACCTTTTAAAATGGCTAAACTAAAGTGTTATCAATTCTCTAAATGATACTTCTGTCCCACAGGCAAGAATAATATCCATTATTCTTCCACTTTGTTTATAACAGCTGTAGATCATTGCCTAGTCTTCAAAGTAATAAGCACTTAAACTACATTGGAAAACTGAGAAGTTCAGTATATGCTGTTTGGAGTACTCTGATTGCATTGTTCACATTATTGAGAAGTCATAGCTATAGTACATTTTGTACAGAAGTTTTTTGTTCCATAAACTGTATCAGGCATCTCATGCATTCAGTCATTTCTCTTGCACATAACGTGTTGTATTTGGTTTTTTGCATGTGATGGGAATAAGGGAAGTCTTTCCTAATTGTCAGGGAGAGGGCCTGGTTCTTTGTTACCAGCTATGAAAACTCTTCTTTTACATGTCTGGTTGACCTCTTTCAGTAGAATTACACACTTCACAGGAATTTTAAGTCAGAATAATTTCCCCAGAACATCAGATGTGGCAATATGCCAGATGAGACACTAAGCAGGTTTTGAATGAAAGACCAATTTTAAAGGAACTGGTTATGCAATACTTTTATTATTATTATTTGATGAAGTATATTAGCAGTAATATTACAGACAGGGCGATGATGGAAAATAGTCTTTGCTCTTAAGATTCTTGTTTCCATTCTCTCAAGTACGTGTGCAACTAAACAATCAGTAAAAGTATATTTATTCTTCCTGATATGAACAGATTAATTGACTTAGATACCAAATGTTCATCTCTCAATATTATTTCCTTATTACAGACACACAATGTGTGTGGTTGTTGTTTTGGAGACTTTTTTTGTGTATTGTCATGTAGCAGAGAAATAAATTTTGAAATGAAAGAAGTTCAGCTGGACTCACACTATAGAATGATACAACCTGAAAATTTCTTAGTATTTGGTTTATATCTGTAGAATTAAATACCAAGATATGAAGGGAATTAAGTTTTGATAAGGGAAGAGTGGAAGAAATAAATGTGTCAACTCAGGCCTCCAGATTTTCAAATGTTCATATGTATGTATTATATGTATATATTATAGATGTACATATGTATATATTATACATGTGCATCTCTATACCTTAACAGGTGCATATGTAGACTTGGAACACAGACATATAAAACTGTGTTGATGCTTTGCCATTTTTTTCATGTTTCAAATAACATAATAAGATCCTTTTTCATTGTAAGATGATAATGAAGCCATGATGGTAGTTGTCTTCTTTTGAATCATTTGAATAAGTTATTGCTCTCACTGCCATGTATTTGATTAAGTACAAAATATCAGTGTAGACCTCCTGTGAAACGTGTGATTTTCAGGTTAATGTAAGTTTTACCAAAGACAAATGAGGAGAAAGCAGATGCTTTATATGTTAGTCTCAAGCAATTTATGTTATTTGTAGAAGTTGTCCCATGTTTTGTGCCTTATGAAAACTGGGACCTCTTGACTTTTCAGCGAATATTCCACACCACTTCTCCATTCCATGTCCTTATAGATTGTTCCTGCCTGACTACTGTAAAATACACTGGAGAACAATGAACAGCTATTTCAAACTCCAGTGTCCCGAGAAAAAGCATCTGATTTTAGGAAGATGGGAAGAGGGGGAAATGTCAAATGGTTTTATTTTCCTATGAGTTTATAGTTGCTTACATTTTGTCCTGTTTAATCAGTAATCTTTCTAGTAAGCTTTAATCCCATTTTGAAATTTTCTCCTTAATGCACTGAACTGTATGATGCAATGCTATGCAATGAGGGCAAAAATTATTACATTCAGCAATTTTCAAATTCCCCAGAGTCACTTTTTGATAGCAATGAAATTAAACTGACATGTTTTCAGGGAGATGTTTTAAATATTTCATGCCCATGTATAATACAAAGATTAATATTATGGAAAAGAATGAGCATTCTTTAAGTTTTCATTACAGCTTGTTATTCTCTCTTCTCACTTCTAAAGAGTCCTGTTTTTCTACATAGGGTGCCCCACAAACCCAGGTACAGAGAGGTAGTTTGGATAGCTCTGTTACTCTTCTCATAGTTCAGAGTAGCAGTTAATATGTCTCGTGGGGGAGGAGGGAACATAATGGCTAGACAGTAAATGGCAGAACTCTTAATCCTGGCTCATATTTTCCCTTGTAACCACTGTGATGTTTTTTAGAATCAAACAGGTCATTCTTGGTTTCTGACATTTCTGTTGATGATACAAATATTCTGTGTTAATTTACTGGTTCCATACTAGTGTCAAATTCAAAAAAAGAAAAAAAAGCCGTAAGCTTAATATAAATAATTTTTTTAATGTGATAAAATACCTTATGAATGCAAAATGTGAAATTCGTTTAGCTTCTACTATCTAATCTTAAGTAATTAAATGTGCAAGTAATTAAAACATTTCTAGTCATCAGTAGGTCTCAGACTTTGATGTGCTGTTATTCATTTTCCTAACTACAGCCATAATTCCAAAATTCTTCTGAATTCTTGAGAGATGTAAGTGGCTGATGCTGTTAAGTGATAAAATATTCATGTATGATTTTGAACATATTTGGAATTAAAATATTGATAGAAAATATGGCTACTGAGTTTACTGTGAGAATGTTCAAGGTATCTGAAAGGTTTTTACAGAGACAAGACTTCAGGGACTAGATTCAACTGTTGAACTGAATATAAACTAATGGTAATTATTAAGTTGGCAAATTAGTCCAAATTTATACTTTAAGGAAGTTAACATTTTGTTGACACAGCTGAGATACAAAAATATATTCAGTATGTTGTGGTAAGGAATCTGTCTTGCAGATCTTTTCTTATTCATGATTTTAAGTATAGACTTTTCTCTCTGTCTAACAGATATTTTTACCCATGCTGTCACCAACTCACATCTTTATTACTGCATTGTCCTTTTCTTTGTCTTTGACAAATGCATTTTTGCTCCAATTATATTCACCCTGACTGCAAAGAAGCTGTAAAGGTCATTTTTCAGTCCATCATTTTTTCTTGCTTTCTTGCTCTGCATCTCCCTTAGCTCCCTTTCTTTTAGAGCGCACCAAAGAAAACAGACATTTTCTCTTTTGAGGCCTTTAATGGACTAATACTGACACCTTTCATGACATCTTAGATTGAGCATTGAGATGCTGACTCCAGTCTATCAGCCTGTGATGACAGCTTCATCACCTGCTTGAGCTCGCAAAAATGTAGCTGTGCTATCTCCAACTCTGCCACCTTACTTAAATGGAGCACCTAATGCAGATATTCAGCTACTTTTTTCTAAGTCCTTATGTTAAGTTCTGGTTTTTTGCAATACCCAGAATAGATTTGACAGGTAGGCTTGAGTCTGTTAATACCACTTACAGTCACATTGATGAGTTTTGTGTTGCTTCTTTTTACTTTTCTGTGAATTTATTGTCTCTTGTCTTATGCTTGAGCCATGAAATCTGCAGGAGAGCAACTGTGCTTTATTCTTATTTATATAATATTTTAAATAATTATTATTTCATTATTATTTTATATAAATATCGGAAGTCATTCTTATTGACCTGTTTACCAAAATGAGTGCATGCACAATTGTATATCTTATTAAAATTTAGATAAATGCTGAATAACAAGATCCTTAGAAGATCAATTCAGTTCATATGCCTGTCCATGTAAGTAACAGGCTTTAGTTTAAAAAGTTTGATATTAATATCTTTACTAGAAATTATCTGCTACAGAAACATGACAGATATCAGAAATGTAATTTCATACTGTCTTTTTAAACTCAACTACAGTAATATAGATTTCATTAATCTTTTGTGATCTTTACATAGTTTATGATGTAAATTTTCAAATTTTACTTTTTCTGCCTGAAAGTATAGGAGTGCTCACTTCATATTGTATGAGGTGTAGCTAATACGTATATTTTAATTTAGCTTCCTGGTATGTACTGTGCTAAAAATTTAGTTTTCATTTCTCCTGCTGTAAAAATAAATGGTTTTCAATTAGAGAAAAAATTAAAAATTTATGTTTCTGAAAGGATTAGTTTTTTGAACAGAGGAGTGTTTGCCCTCCTTCTCTGTAAGCTCTATGATTAGATGATTTTGTGGTTGTGGGCCCTGTGCCCTCATTCTTCTGTGTATGGAAGCTAACAGGGTCTTTTCTGTGGATGTACCAAAACCTGTAAAGAATTAAGAACTGTGAACATGGAAATCTTTTTAGCTGTAAAGAGCCTGACTACTAACACTGCTGTAATTTTGTTCCCTGCTGAGAGCACTTTTGGAAGATGTTCGGTATATTGTCATGTGTTTCAAGAAACTGGAAGCTCTGCTGTTTTAGACTTTGAAAATCATAGCTGACAACCTAACGTGAGATCGCTCCTTAATCTCTGAGTACTGGTAGCAGACAGCTGGGATTCAACACTCTTGAATCATTTATGTTCAGAAGAGCTAATTTACAATAATAAAATTACTGACTTTAGTTGTGCATGCAGAGCTTAATGAAGAGAGAATGATGTGAGTGGCAAAAGTTTAACTGCTCTGTTGACAACCCCACTCAACTTTCTCAAAAGCTTCTGCATATTTTGATTGTCATCTTGGTCTCCATATGTGAGTGTATTGCAAATTAAACACAACGATGCAAAGATGTTTTAATTTGCAGTCTTAGAAGTACAGGTTTTGTCCCACAGAAATTATTATTGCAAAATTTTAATATTGAACTGAAATATAACAGACTGTATATCATCCTTCTTTTAATAATGATACTTGCCTTGTACCTGGAGGAGGACTTGCCCTCTGTCTGGAAAGTTACTGGAAGATTCTGACTAGATTATATGGTCCACTAAAAATCACTTAAAAAGCATGAAAAAGGAAATAAAAATTGTAACAATACCCTTAGCTTATCTCTTTCAGTATGGCTTTCTGTTTTCTTTTGGTGATGCTGTAGGCCTATTTTTCCTATGTTATACATTGTTTTTCCCCAAAGCTTGGCTTCAAATGTGCAAAGCTGAGAATGAAAATAATTTTTTAAAAAGCAACAAACAAACCAAACCCCCTTTTGATTTACATTTTATATAGCTAGCAATGTGCCTATTTTTATTCCTAAATTCACCTCTTTTTCCATCTTTTGCTTGAGTTTATAGACCAAGAGACTATAGGAGTAGTGTATTACTCATGCCTGGCATGTTAAAAATAATATTTAACATAATTCTAGTAATACAGATAAATTTTGTAATATCTGAATTTGAAATCTGCCCTTGTTTCTGTTGCCTGCCTTCCATCTAGCCCTTTCCCAGAAATCATCCTTCCTCCTCAAGATATTTGGAACAGTTGCACATGGTAAAATTGCAGGCTATTGTACAATGAGATTGCATTGCAAGTAGCTTAAATATATGTATTTGCTACTGAAACTCAGAAGTTACTCTGTGATATAATCTACTCTAATATTACCAGACAAATCACAGGAGTCAGTGAGAGGAAGCCCTGCTCTCTCCAAAGCAATTGAGCAAGAAGAGAAGTCCTTGAACACCGGATTACTGCAGCCATGACTTACCTTGGGAAATCTGTCCAGCTTTTCTTTGTACTGAAATAGGTTGTTCAAAACAGGAAGAAATTTTCAAAATTCTTGCTGAAGGAGACTAGTTCCACAGGGCCAGCATACTGTATCAGTGGAAATTTTATTTGGGATGCATCCTGAAAAGTAGAAAACTGAAACCTTGCTGATAAGAAACAGGACAAGGATCTTTAGCTTTTGATATTGATATAAGTGGAATAAATGTATTTTTTAATTTTTTAAAGATCTTAATATTTTATAAATATTTCTAACTGTAATCTTTGTTATGTGTGTTGAGATTTAGTAACTTCATTTTTACCCTCACCTGTTTTAAGTGTAATTCCAAAGCATGTGGCTTTTACAAAGTCATTTATTTCTCAGGAGTTTAACAAATCTGAAAATCAAGGTACTGGACATAGTAACAAGTGCCTTCTTCCCCAGCACAGCAGTTGAGAGCATCTAAAAGGGAATGAGGTACTTTACTGTAAAAGCTGCAGTGGCTCTTTCTAGAGAATGTGTGTAAGATGTAAGAAAAGTACGGAGAATTGTTTTGCAGTGATGGCCAGCTACTTCTTCTTGCAAGTAGATGGAGAGTATGCTTGAAGAGCAAAGGTCTTAAGAACTTAGGTCTCTCACCAGAACAGTTTGGAGACATGTTTTGACTCATTGTGCACAAGTGTTTGTTTGTAATACTTCCATATTTACTTAGGATTTGAAAAAAAAAAAAAAAAATCAAAAAGAGATATAGTAATTTATAATCCTGAATAATCTGTGTTTTCTTCCATGCAAATGTTCACATCATTTGAAAAACTGCATTTCATCAGGTTTTTTTTTCTACAGTTAGTTTCAAATTAAGTTGTTATTTGAATAGTTGGCTTTTCTGATACTCAGGGAATGTGTTGCAATTTTAGATGATGCATCAAATTAAAAAGTTCAAATATAAGCACTGAAAGTGCAGATTTGTGCTTGGATTTCATGTGCAGCATACTGCAATTCATTAACTTATAACCCTTCTTTCATACAGAACAAAATCTTTAACAATATATTTAGTGTATTTGACAGCTGAGTTCATTGTACCATGTATTAGTAGGACAGAGATCTTATTGTAGTGTTTCTCTGTGTTCTTCAAAAAAACCCAAAGCAACTATATAACAAAGTGAGCAGTTATTTCAATTTTATAGATCAGTTATGTGTGATATTAGCTAATGTCTTCCTTATTTTTCAAATATTAATCTTTTAAGTAACAAAGAAAGATTTTAACCAGGTACATAGTTCAGTACAAATATTATATGAAGATACAATTCGTATTTCAGACACCAGTTAGGTTGAAAATGTGTTACATTTTATACTTTGGCTTAAGGTTTAGTGAAATAAAGTGAATCCTGTGACTCAGGTCTAAATTAGAAATAAAGTCACTTTAAATTACATTTGTAGTCAGTGGAAAGACACGTGAATCAGTCACTTCTGATCTCACACTATCCTCTGCAAGTATTTATTTCACTGTATTATTTACAAAGGAAATAATTGACAGAAATTAGAATTCATCTGTTAAATCCTACATTTAATGGTCTGAATATCAAATACTCTGTGAAGACTTCCTTGAAGATGTGAATGTCTCTTTGCAAGACCAGATGTTGTTTCCTGTACAGATTGTTATCAGAGATGTTGCCAGTAAGGAGGAGAGATGGAAGTTCTGAAGCATCCAGGAGCAAATCCAGTGGAGACTGCTCAATAGAGGGAAAGAGATATTGAACATAATTCCTCTAAAACTTGCTGTTCTGTGGAGAAAAACTGTAGGACATAGTGTTTATGCAATTCATAGTGCTTGGAAGATCCCCTTACATTCTGAATGTTTTCATGGAAAACATATCTCTTTCTTTAGCACTCATTCCTTCTTCAGACAGAGTTACTTGACTCTTCAGAGAGTCCTGAGCTCTTGCCTTTGTGTGCACCTCTATTCTTATTATTTGAATTTAAGGAATTTAGTGATACAGATTTTAATACAATTTTTTAATACAATTTGGTTGTGGTTGTTTTTTTTTTTTTTGTTAGTTTGTTTTTTTTTTTCTGTGGGAAACACATCCTTGTGGATGTAATAGGGAAATAACTTTAACTCGTTTAGTAATGGATCTTATCTTTTACTGTCACTGAGTGAGCTCTAGAATTAGTTTTTATTTTACTTCATAGTTATTCTGTAAAATCATACTATGTGTTCTGTATATTCTTGCCAATAATTGATTTAATGTATTTTGTTGATTGGGTTTAAACCTTTCCATTACTACCCATTTTGCATAGTGACTAATTAGCAGAGCAACCTAAAAAAGAATATTACCAACATATCACTTGGTCCCTGACTATCTGCCAGTCTCTTCAGTATCAGAGTATCCTTCTTAAAGAAGAAGGAAATATAAAGGATTAAAAAAAAAAGGACATGAAGACTTTCCTTGATGTAGAACTTCAGAGATCATTCCAGTAACAATGGCATAAAAATTTTTCCCACAAAAAAAAAAAAATTCTGTCTTGAAATCTGAGTACCATAAAAGCTCTAGGATCCTACCTCTTTAATCTTGTAAAGCTGACTACCTAGTGTTGCATATCTGCAAAGATCTGCAGTTTACCAAAATCTTTATTTTATTTTACTCTCTGAACATTGCATATTTTGAATATGATTAGATTAATCCCATTAACCTTATAGTGTAATTGGTCAGCTTTTCCTGTTTTCCCCAGGAATTCTGAATTTTTTAATGGAAATGGCTTAGTGAAATTTGTTCTAGATTAAGTGCTTTTTTCATTATTATTTTTGTTAATGTTGTTGTTTTAATTGCAGGAAAATGTTTAATATGGCTTTATGCCCCTTATGTGATTGTTTTCCTTGAAGGTTGTCCTTGCAGAATTAACTGCCACCTAATAAATAGGCCCAGATGTAGCAACGAAAATTAATAGCAAATGCAACTTTTGGAGTGAATGAGACTGGCTTGGACTGAATGTAGCATAATCATTGCTATTTTAAAGGAGGTTTCTTTATGAATAGTGTTACAGAAACTAGTTTTTGGATCCAAATATACTGATGGGGTCATAAAGCATTCATGCATAAGATATTTAATGATCGATAACATCTTTTTCCTGAGCTGAAGGGCAGTACTTGGAGTGTCACGCTTGCCTGCATTAAAATATATAAAGAAAATATATATCAGGTGAAATTAATTCTAGTGATAAAGAACTATTACAAGTTTCAGATATAGTCACACAGAACCCTATTTCAATGATTATACAAACATACAGCCATGTTTTGCCAAATGAAACATTTAGCTGTTAATTACATGAGAACAGCTTATTTACATTGAGACTATAACAAGAGTTTTTATTTTTCTTTGATCCAAAGAGTCATTATTTAGCTATTTGTGTTCTTTGTATCTTTAGGAATACTGTGGTTTGGATTTTTCTACTGTGGATTTTAGTGTGCAAATACTTGAACAATACTTGGACATTGCAAGATCAGAAAATGATTTTACAATGCTGTTTATAATATGGGTGGTATATTTTATTGTTGGTTGGATTTTTTTTAAACAGACCTGTAGATGTAGTCTTACAACTGATGGTACCTATATGGTTCTTATGTTTCTTCACATTATCAGAATATTGCACAGGGTGAAGATAGGGTTTTTAGGAAAAAAAAAAAAAAAAACCAAAAAAAACCACCAAACGAACTGCCCAAAACCCTAGTACCATTTTTTTTCTATGATACAGGGGAACCACAGTTTTGTTATATTCAACTGCAGAAGATAGAGAATGAAAAACTGTAGCAAATCTATAGTGGTCAGAAAGACACACATCATTAATGCTACTAATGTACAAAGAGCGCAATGAATTCAAATTTATGTAAATGTAATATTATCCTAGAATTCATAAATCTGTAGGTTAAAATGAAGTTGGTAGGAAACTTTTTTTCTCCTCCAATTCTTTAAAAGACAATTACATATGAAGAGGAAAAAATGCCTATTTAGGGACAGCGGACTCTTGACATTCTCTAACAGATTTGGTCTTTTTTCAGTAAGTTTATATAAATAACTTTTGCTAAACCTTTATGGTTTTGGCACAATTTTCTAATAACTTTTAAGTTAAGTAGTTGTGATTACATCTAAAAATCACATTGTCATAATGCAATGGGTGATGAATATTGTTGGGCTAATAAGCCTTTGGGAAGGATACAAGAATACGGATTGATTTTTGTTCTCTTGTCCATAAAGTAGTTTCCTGATAACCCTCTAGGTCTTTGGATGGCTTTAAGTGAACCAGAATAACAATTTGATTTTGGCTTCAGTTGAGTTACTTGACAAATTGAACTTAGCATTTTCAGTAAATGCTGATGTTAAAGAGTTAAATTGATCACAGAGCAAAAAAAAAAGGCATAGCATTTTGAATATTTTGAGTAGGATCTCAGGGATCTAGAGGCACCCTGCTGCTACATAAATACAATCATACCTCTTTTCAAAGCATATTCACTTGGGCACATTGAGAATCAATAGAATCTAAGTTCAGTAAATAGGCTTCAAAACAAAAAATGTTTTGCAAATATGCAGAGCAATTCAAATATAATTTGCAGAGCATTTTACCAAGATGCAAAGGTTTTAGTCTTTCTGTTTTATAGTTAAGACTTACACCTATCATTGTTAATACTGCATAAAATCCTAACAGAAAATCAGATGGAAAAGCTGAGCTGCGGTTTTTGCATCCATGTTCTGGTATCATCTGTGCTTTTAAAAAGTGCTGTTTCATTCTGGACATGCTGTTCTTAGCTGATCTTAAGTAAGTAGTAAAATCTGATAAGGTCTTCCACCAATAGAAAATAAAATTACCACCAGAAATTTTCAGTCTGGAAAAACCTCAAAGGTATTGAATCTCCCTTAATGTTAAAAAAACCAAGCAAACAAAGAAAGAAGCCCTAACAAGCCCAGCCAAAACCATCCAAACCAGAAAAGGCTGTCTATGCTATCTGATAAAATCCCCACAACTGTGCTTTTTAATGGGTTCATTTATATACATTCCAACTATGATTTGTGCATTGGAACAGCACATAATGTGTAGCTTTCCACGATATTTGAATTTTCACCTCACAGAATAGTACACTTTTTGGCACTGGAGGGGATTTTTGATTCTTCTAAATTCCATGGGATGTTGTTGTCAGTCCAGATTTCATTTTTGCTCCATTACAGTCATGCTGTATCGTGAATGGTTTCGTCATAATTACTTCTTTCTCAGAGGAAACATTGAGTTCATCTTAATTGCAGAATTATCATATTTTAACTTCAGTAAAGTTGCCTGTCTTAACAATTTGAGCCTTAGGATAAAAATATCTACATAATAATGGACTTTTGCTATAGAAATGCAGTGCCAGACTGTCAATGTGTCAACAAATTATACTGAAGCTAATTCAGCTAAAATACCTGTGGTGAATATCAACAGAATTGAGAAAGTTGACCAAAACAAAATGACTAATGCTGGAAACATGAAATTGGAAGGTGGTTTAACATTTATTTTATATAATGCCCATTTCTACAGTCTTAATGGGGAGAGATTTAGAATAAATATAGATTTTACTTACAGAAAGATGAAAATATCTAAAAATATGTTAAGTAATAAAATGAATGTACCAAAATTGAAAAAATATCCCAGTTTATTTCAGAGCAACCAAAGTCCAGGTATTCAGCAAAAGAAACTCAGTATCCAAAATTATACTCCAATTGAATGATTGAACTAATTTGAAGATTTTCTCAAAGTTAGAAATTAAAATGTGAATTTTTGATTGGAGGTTGCAGGTGATCAACAGACAATATTTCTTTAGTTCTTTCCAAATCTGGCTTTTCAGATAAAATCTTGTCAGTGAGCCAGGGGTTTTTCTTGCTGTTCAGAATTTTATTAAAATTGTTTGGTTATAGTTGGCAAATAGATGCTGAAGATGCATTATAAGAAACCCTAGAAAAATCCAAACTACAGTATTCCTGAAGATACAAAGAACACAAATAGCTAAATAATGACTCTTTGGATCAAAGAAAAATAAAAACTCTTGTTATAGTCTCAATGTAAATAAGCTGTTCTCATGTAATTAACAGCTAAATGTTTCATTTGGCAAAACATGGCTGTATGTTTGTATAATCATTGAAATAGGGTTCTGTGTGACTATATCTGAAACTTGTAATAGTTCTTTATCACTACAATTAATTTCGCCTGATATTTAGACTGTATGTTTTAATGCAGGCAAGCAACTGTTGTTTCCTCTTGACATGCAGTTCATCATTTGCTCTGGCTCTGACCATAATATAGTCTCCCTTTATAAAGTAGCGTGATAATAGCGTAAGTATAATGTAGTAACAGCATGATTTAACTATATGAATCAGCAGTGGACTGTTGTGGCTTTCCAAATCTGTACTGCAAGTTTGCTATCTCAACGCAATGTTAGAAAATAAATGAGGTAGCTTTAGGCTTAGAATGGTTCCAGTCACCATAAATAGTCTGACTTTGTGCTTTGCTGGGGCTGCAAGGATGCTATTTCGTACTTCAGTCCTATCTCAGTCTTGCTGAGTGTGTTATCATTTCCCTTGTGTCGACATGGTCTCTCACCAATAGGCTCTAGGTCATGAATGTGGAACTGTAATGAAATAATTTGCCATTTTATTATCTTTATTTATGCTTACTTTTCAGAAAGAAATTAAAATTATTTTGGATATTTTTATCTTTTTGATAGTTTTGGGTATTTATTTTTGCCTCCATGCAGATTCTAAATAATCAGTCAATTTTTGTTAATATATCTACATGTATATCAGAACTCTTCCTATTGAAGATGGGCTTGTTCTCTTTATCAGTAGTCTGTCCAAAGCGTTTCCTAATTTTCAAGAAGACTGTAGATAGGGAAACTCCAACATATCAGAAGATAATTCTGTAATGAGACCGGTTTTCCAGTGACCATGGTGTATCCAGCTAACGATAGTAATGAGTTATTAATACTGTCCACAAAAATAGCTTTATGTTCATTTTACTTTATGGATTTTGATGGAAATCTTGTGACATGTAAGTGCTTCCTGTATCTGCGACAATTTTTGTTTATCTCAGAAGACACCGTGGGAAGAAAATAATATGTTCAGGAAGATAAAAAAGATACAGTTTTGATTACAAGTATTACACTCTATCATCTTTACTTATTATCTCTCTAATAATTATTATTTATTAGTATTTAATTAGCCAATTTTCTAACTATCAGCTAAGAAGAACAAATGAAACATTTTTTCCCCCGTGTCATTCTCAACAGCTTCATTTCTGTCTTTAATTCTGAAAACTGAATCTACATTGGTAGATGCAAATGTGCAATATAATATTTCCATACTGTGGTCTATTTTTTTTCTGTACAATTAAATAGCATTTAACAGTATTAACAAAAATATAATACAATGTCCTACCAGGAAGTCTAAAAAAATACTTTTTTTGTTAATCATCTTGAAGAGAAGGCTTGTCTAGTGGGTGTCTTTGGGAGTCAATATGAAGCTATTCAGCATTTCCACCAACAAAATAGCCTATAATAAAAATCTGCGGATGACACAGATTTACCATTCTGACAAAGTGAGGAGAACAGAGCAGTTACATAAACAAATCTTGAAGCATTTGTTCGTTGAACTCTTCAGGAAAGCAGTATTTTGATATAGTCAAATGAAGAAGTTTTGCAAATAAAGGAAAATTAGAATAGGTCATACCTCTGGAGTGTGAGACTGTACCTTGTGATGTCTGGCTCCAAAAGAGGTCTATGGGATGGGCCATGCCTACAGCTGTCCTAATGAGCTCCCAGAATGATGCTGTGGCACATGGAAGTGATTGGATCCTTGAATTAATGAACCTAAGAGCTTGTTTTGCCTTTCAGTGGTTTTCTTTCTTTGTCAATATTGCATCCAGTTCTGATGTTTTAAGTCAAAGACATAGAGAAGGTCCAGAGAGCATGACTGAAGTATTTGACATACGTAATTTGTCAAAAAGAAAACCAATAGGTGAATTGATTAATGCATGAGAAATTTGTAATGGAAAAAATCCCATACACTAACTAACAATGAATTTCTGCAGCTCTTAAAGATTTCAAATTGGTGTTTTTTCTGAAATTTAAAAAAACCCCAAAAATAGGTTTTGTTTTAGTTCCTATTATCCACACAATTGGTCAGACCAGGGTAAGTAATGATCTTCTCTGGTAGTATTATCTATGACTAGGAAACAAAATTTATGTTGTGTACCTGTCAAGTAATACTCCCACTGACATACATGGTTGTTATCATGTGTAGGTACAAAAAATATCTGAAGCCCTCGCAATTGTTGAAACAGATAGATAATGAACTGGCCTTAGAGTATAATTTTGAAATGTCAGTCACCATTTCTAAAACATGTGTGATGTTCTTGTCTACAAACAAATACCTTCTAATCATTTTGGTATCTAGTAATTTTTAGTTATCTTTACCAACTTAGAGCACGCAGTGTTAGAACCATATTGCAGTGGTAAAATATGTCAAAAATTGTGATTCTCTGTAAAGCCTAGTTGCAGAGGAAAAGCACTATTTTATTTAAAAAAAGGTTCAATAGTTGTTGAGTAATCACTATTTTTTTCCTTACTGTTTTTAATTTTTGTCTCCATATCTAATAACATTTTTGAACTCTAGAAGCAAGTTGATTTTGTTCTGCCCCTAAGTTGTGTCCTTCCTCATCCTGGAAGGCTATATGAAGTAAAAAGAAATATATGTATGTTTTCTGTTCAGAGCTCTACACCTCTAAGGATGCTGGGACTAAACTCCTTAGGGATCAAGCAGTGTGTTTTGGAGGCTGGGAAGAACACATTACAGAATTGGGGTCCCCTTCACCTGCACATGTTGGCAAGAGTTGTGTTTGTCTGTCTCCTGCTATAGGAAAGACGTGATGCTAGGTGTGTATAATCTGAAGGGATTTCCAGTAAGCCTTGCTTTATGGCTTCTGCTTCACAGTGCTGCTGTTACTGTCCATGTTTTAAATCAAATCTTCCACACAATGAAAATCTGATTTTACTGTCCTGTAAGTTTCTAGAAAAACCATTTTCTGATTCCTCTAAGAGATATTTCTCTCACCAACCAGTGTTTTTATTTATTTTCAGTAAATACCACAAAGGAATCTCTGCATTTTCTACATTTCAATGTAAAAAGGATTTTTCTTGAACAAAGGAAGAACTCCTGTTCATCCTGAGCAATTTAAGTGACCTGCTAAACTAAATGCACTGGCAGGACTTCCATTTAGTTAGTAATTCACAACTGCCACTGGAGACATCTCTCTACAAAGAAAGCTGTTTTCTTTCCATGTTTATTTGTTCAGCAGAACGTGCTGCATGACAATGTCAATTATTGGCCTTATCAGTGTGTAACCCTGGAGAAGACTAAAATCACAGGAGCCTGTACACTTGACAACCAAACTCAATCAAAACTACTGATAAGAGAACAAAGAGAAACCAGAAGCTTTTGGAGTATGAGCTGAGTAATAGGATGAAGTGACATATGCCTTTCTTTGAGACAAGCAGATGGAGGAGGATTAATTTTTTTTCTTTCAATTTTCTGTTCTCTCCTATGGTTTCTTAAATGCTAGTGCATGTAGATTTTGCTGTCTTACAACAAAATTGTCTCTTTGCAACTGCATGACAATAAAAATAACAAGAACTGAAATGCCTGTTTTTTTGTCATCCTTGTAAACAAATCAGAATTAGATTTTTTTTCCAGAAATGTCATTATGGCAGATTTACTATTACTATCATAGCCTCCTGGTTAGATCTTTCAGCTGCCATAAAGAGTAAAATCTCTGCACAACTTGTTTGCTCTCTGTAGTGTTTTTTGCATTAGACATTCCTTTTCAAATATACTAAGAGCTCTCATTTATCCCATCTTAATTTGTTTTCTTCACAGTAGCATTTGCTTGCTGTTAGCTGAATGAATAGCAGTGGTTCCATCTGGTTCTCGGGAGCTGATTCACTAATGCTTTGTGTTAATTTTTTTTCCTCGCAATTCTCACACATCTTGCTTAGTTTCAGGTGCTGATCCCCATAGGTCAGCAGGTTAAAATCCTTAATAGCTGTTGTTCTCTCCCACATCCTTTCTTAAATATTGCCACCCCTGAGAAAAGATGACAAAGCATGGCACGGAACTGCTTTGGCAGTGCCAGCTCGCAGGCAAGCCTATTAAAGTAACCTGAAATTGCCAGCAGTAATGTACCTCTGAAAGTTCTATTTCATGTGGTTGACATCTTTATTCTCTTCTGTGAGAAAAGGTCACATCTCCCAGGCTGTGCTATATTTTCCTTTCTAGGAGATTATTGTGATAAATACAGGAATTCCCCCTCTCATCTGCCTGCTAAAGAATAGATGAGAGATGCGTGACTGTATGTGACCATCAAACGCTTACATTATAGCACTCAATGCATCACTGAAATGTTTATCTATTAGAACTGTTAGTATGTTTTTTGCCAGACCCTGAAACCCTTTTTGGTCATGTTTATTTATTTAAACAAAATGGCATTTTATTCACAAGGTATAGTTTTGTAAAAGAAATAATGTTGTCACAAGTCCAGTTATCCAAAGAAAATGAATTTGGGTATAATGTTGTCCTTAAAACCTATTTGGTTTCTGTGTGGTTTTGATTCTTTGGATAACCATTTCAGATAGATTTTTAGGCTTTCCTTTGAATCTCTGAAGGCCACAATCTTCTTCTTAATGTAATTTAAATTTTTACAAAACTAAGCGAGTGTAAGAACCCAACACCTGTGAGAAATACAGCAAAATATTACTCATATTTTGTTTACGTAATACTAGTTGTCACATGCTAAAATAATTATTATGAAAACAGTATTTTTCTCTCCATATTGATTCTCTCTGGTTTTAGTAATATTTCTCCCTACATAGTGGGAAATTAAGGACTTTGACCTATTTGATCTTTGATGACCATTCTGGTGCTGCTGTGCAATTGTCAGAGTGTTCCTTTGCCAAACTGCTCTTTGGATATTGAAACCATGACAGAGGCCACTGCTTTCAATGTGCAGATTCTTTTAAAGTTTGAGTGTGAATTTGTTTATTTCCTTATGTGTGTGGACCAAGATTACCAAGAAGAGGTACTCATGGCCTAAGAGCTTTTAGGACTTAAATCTTGGAAATCTTAAAAATGAGCAGTCAGAAAAGATTAACCTAGCCCATTGTCACCCACTGTACTGAAAAGACATTCACTTCTCTCATGTTTGTGTCTGGAGGCTGTTCTTTTGTAGATAAGTAAAGAATAAGCCCTGCATTCAGCTGTTGTTTTACAAACACATATTTCTCATGAAAATTGCGGCATTTATTGTCTTACATAGAAATTTGATCTCAAATTCTGGCTGGCCAAAGTTGAGTTGTAGGTATCTATTTTTATCAGTACAGCAATGTGTAAGAAAGGCAATTAAATAAGTGAGCGTGATAGTATTTTAATTGTCTTAGAAGTCCATGGTCTTAGGATATTTGTGTGTACCTCAGGGCTTCCAAGTACTCCATTTAGAGTTATTATTTTTCTGTGGTTCCAGTAATATATTCTTTGTTTTGATAAATTGCATTTCTCTGGGACTTACATGAGAATTATGTATTTGGGTTTTATGTAATTTCTTTAGAATTATGTTTAACAACAGTAGGCTGGGAAATGAAGAACTGACCTTAGCAGAGAGTATGAAAAGAATGTTGCTTGTCTAACCTTGTGAAGCAAAGCTTGAGAGAGAATATGATTATCTTCTAGAATGCCTTTGGATTGCTTTATAGTGGGGTTAAAGATTTAAGTCATAATGTCATTTTGGCGAAAGATCAAAAGTACATGAATTTTTTCACTTTGATTTATAAACCATTAGATAAAGTGAAGCATGTTGTATGTGAAATATCAGGACACAAAGAGCAGCATATATTTTCTAACAAAGCTTGATAAATTGATGCTATTGTGTGATACAGGAAGATGAATACTGGTTCAGGTTTTTTGTTGTCCCCAAACAAACTGAAGGTGTCTTGAGCACAGTCTAAGCTTTTATTCATGTTTCTCATGTAGTATTTATTGTTTTAGGATGTTTTTATTCTTTAGCTTATAGTGTACAGTTGGATTACATTGTGCTAATTTGAATTGATGCTTCAGTCTATTGTCTATGGATGCACTTTTGGAATTTATCCCTAACTGAAGCATTCTATATCATATATTTTTCTCTTAAGGTATCAAGGAGTGGATAGAAATTTGTGGGGATGTAGTTGTTTTTGTACATTGGGAAGACCTATGCAGCTTGGGTGATCTCCTGTCTTGTGTTCTTGTGCCTGCGTGCTGTGCTCACCAAGGAAGCTTAATTGATTTCTTAATTTGAACAGTGGCATTTTCCTCAGAGATGAAGGGATTTTCAGATTACTTCGTATTGATTTTTGTGAGGCTTCTCAGGTTAACTGGG
This sequence comes from Eulacestoma nigropectus, assembly GCA_013397775.1. NCBI lineage: Eukaryota > Metazoa > Chordata > Aves > Passeriformes > Eulacestoma > Eulacestoma nigropectus. The sequence goes on along the minus strand of VZTE01005227.1, from coordinate 103,648 downwards.
AAATTTTCAGTTATCAGATGTGACAAGTTGTTTCCTTTAACTGTGATATCTTCATGAAGTTCTCTTCCACTGTCAAGTCGTTGGTTCTCTGTACTGTTGTCCTTAAGTCTCTTAGAGGTGCACAAATGCTTTATGGGCTTTGACATGGCACGTGGGGCACAATTGTTTGTTATTCAGAACAAAACACCAAAATATGGCTTTATATGGTGGTGATTGAGCTTTGTGATGGAAATGGCCTCTTTCAGTCCTATATCCCCTAGGATACTGACCATATTCCATTTGAACTGTGTTTAGAACTACTTGTTTTACTTCTAAAAATACACTAGTTTAAGTAGGCACTGCACTGTGACATATTTATTGAATGTAAAACTTTCATATATCAGACAGTACTACTTAAATTATGGAAAGCAGGCAATTTTGCATCAGCCATCCTTAATTCATGGTTTCTCTAAAACAAGATGAGATTTTACTCAGAACAATTTACAGTGTTTTATCAAAACATAATAATAATTACTTTAAGTTAGAAATACATAAAATTTTTATACGCTTTTGTCCTTTGCTTCATTATATTCATTTGGTATTTTATGATTTTCTTTCTTCCTTTTTTTTTTTTTTTGGCTGATCTTTTAGCTATTCATACTACAGTGTTAAAATCTAAGTCATTGTAGATAAGGGAATGAAATATGTGTGAATATGTAGCTGTAGAAATTGTCCCACTTAAAATGCACTGCCAAATTATGGTCAGGAAGACCAAACCAAGAAGAGTGGTTAGCATATAGGCTTCAAGGAGAGGCAGAACTTTAAATTTTCTCATGGAATCTGCTATAGAAATATTTTGATCTTGCTTGACTAGAGGAAAAAATAGAATATGGTAACTTACTCATTGGTAAGTCATTTCAGAAATTAAATTCTGCCATAATTGCTGCAGCCTTAATTGGTGCAGTACATTCTATGTTTGGACGAGTTCTGTTTGGATTTTCTTTTAGTAGAATGACAACTGATCTTCATGACTTTTTTATGCTCTGGATATTTGCATCTGTTCTCCTTTATTTGTTGTGTTTTGGATGGAACTAGTGGTAAATTACATACTTGGGCTTTTTTTTATTTGTTATGATTTATATTTTGGTTCATAAGAAGTACACATATCTCCAAATACCATCAATATAACAACATTTCATAAAAGATATTGGCAATTGAATCAGAGTGGTTCAGGGCTGTTCTGTTCTGAACTCTATCAATTGGAACTATGAACTCTATTGGAACTGCTCTATCAACTGTGAAACTTTCCTGGTTGCTTCCTGAGATACTCAGTTTTCTTATGAGATATGTAAAACGGAAGTTCTGTTTTCTCTAGTTTAGGTGTGAGAAAGGACCTAGGACTGTTTTTGTTTGACTGTCCAATTTAAGTTTGAATTTAGATGAGTGTTTGAGTACCATAGAATCATAGGAGGGTTTGGGATGGAAGGGACCTTAAATCCTTTAAGTTCTGTGGCAATGCTTGCTTTGATTTTAACTCCTTGTCTTATAAACTTGAGATAATAATGTGTGGCTAGTACGTTTAGTTGAGAAAAAGATCTAGCATGCAAATTTGGTTCCCGTTTTAGGGATGGAGATTACTTGTGGATTTGGTTTTTATTTGAGACCAAGGAAATAAGACTACCTGTAATACCAGCTGAGATGTGGTCCTTTAATGTACTTTTTAACCAATAACCTTGGAAATGAAGATGTAAATATTCTTTTCAGCTAAGTGAGCTGAAGCTAAACACAGCTTCTCTGACATAGTCCTTTAGAACCACGTATTTTATGATTAGCAATTAAGGTTGCTAATGACTTGTGTAAGAGATCCATACTGGATGAAACAGGACTTTAATTGCTACTTTAGTATGTTGAATCCTGGAGTCTTCTTCAGTAGTCATGAAAAGAAAAACATGAAAGAAAAATGATAAAACCATCAACTTTCCATAAGCTTTCATTTTCAGGATGTTAAGGTGTGTTTCTATGAAGTTCTTATTAGGAATATGAAATTAATTATAAGAATAGCATACTTCTTTATGTTTTCATAAGATTAATGGGGGATTGATCAGTTGAAATGAAGAATTACAATGTATATTTGAATCAAAGAATATATATATGTATATATATTTATACTGTATTTGAATCAAAGGATAAAAAAAATATATATTTGTTGAGAATCACTGTGTGCTTGAGGTGCTGAATGTAAGCTGGTAGGAGAAGAAATTAACCTTTAAATTATTTAGATTTTTGAAAAAGTATTCATTTTAAGATGCAACAAGTCTAGTTAGAATTCTGAATAACATTTTTTCTCTGTAGTTAGATTCCTACTGTTCCAAGTTCTGTGTGCTGTGGTCTGTTGATTGAGATGTCATGATGTGTGAAAAAAAGGTCAAAATTAAAATGTATAAGTCTGATTGAAATAATTAATGTTCATTTCAAGGAATTCTAGGTGCATAATGTGAGTAATGCACAATAAAGGAATGTACAAGAAAAAATCAAATTTAACATTGAATTTAGGAAGTTCCATGATACAGTATTTCAGCAAATATTTGGGTTGGGATTTTTTTGGCTCTTGTTTTTTTCCTCTAAACTTTCACATTCCAGCTGGAAGTTCTTGAGTGCCACTGGTTTATGACTGGCCAAGAATGTCTCTTAAATCCTTCAGACTGTGTCCAGTGCAGACTTCAATGCTCCTAACGCTTGGCATAGATAAACCAGTGTTTCCCCATCTTGTGCTTATCAAAGCTTCAGTTCATCCAGAGTCTTTGAAGCTACAGGAACGAGGAAGGCATTTTTGCATCCAGTATCCAAAAGGGACTGTTCTGTGCTATCTCAGCCATTGCTGCCGTGTGCTTTCCATGCTCAGGAAGCAGCACAGGCACTCAGCTGTACCACTGAAGGATTCTGGTCCGCTTACGCCTCTTAACCTGTATCTGCAGCAAATATTTCTTAAGCTGCAGTAGGTGACCTATTCCTACTATCTCTTTAATATTACATTTTGAAATCTTAGTATTCTCAATTCCAGCTGTGCCCAACAGGAAAGAAAGATTTTCTCTGACTCTGAGACACAGGTAATTAGTAAAATGCACAGCACTCCAGAAACAGAGCTCATTATTTGCAACTCCATGTAGCAGGTTAGGACATCTGGAGAAGTAAGAAGTGGCAGCAGCATAGGACATATTGCTGAGCACATTGCAAGAGGAGAAACAGTACTCAAGAAAGAAAAGAGAATTAGTCTCAGAGCTAGAGCCCTGTTGATTTGGTGCACTATCACATCAACAGCAAGGGACAGAGAGAAGGGAAAAGTACCACTAAGGCAGCTGAACAAGGTCATCCAGGCTCTGCAGTATGTGCTGGACCTGTGCTTTCATGTCACCAGCCAGTGCAGTTACTGCTTTGATAGCTGATTTGTAGTCAGCTTGGCTGACTCCCAAAGCAGCTGGTATCCTTCATCCTAAATATCTGGGAAGAGGATTAGAGGTCATGGCACAGCACCTTGCTAGCCTGGTCACTGCAGCGCTTACAGGGTCTGTAAGCTCTGGGACATCTGTCTGTCTGCTCCATAGTGTAGGGAAAGGGACCAAGGCCGCGGAGGGGATGCCCACTTGGCACTAGCCATCCTTTCCTTTCACACTTGACAATCCCAAATGCAATCAAGTGAAAAAGAATTTTGTAAAGGAAATAGACATGAAATCCCCGTATTGAGGATTTCTTTTGCCTGTATAGTGGTTGCATCTGGTTGCAAAAAAATGTATGAATCATCATCCAGCTCTGTCTCTGGTGCAACATTATGCAATTTCTGATGAAACCATAGAAACATTTAGATTTAATGTATGCATAGGGTTTATTTCTCTTTTCTATTATCTAAAAAGATAAATGAAGTTTGTTTTTTTTTTTTTTCCTGGCAATATTTGGTTTCCTACTTAGGTTGTCTCAATAATTAATTGTCTCTAAATAAATTTTAGTAGAATTTCACCTCATTAGTTCTTTAAAAGTAGGTACTATGTTCTGGGATTTCAAATGCAAGTTCAGAAAGTACAAATAACTCTCATAAAGGGGCCATTTAACCAAATTGCCAGCATCAGTTTTGCAGTGTTTTATAAGTGTTCATAATGTGTAATAGGTACAGCTCTTATTAAAAATATAGTTGTTAGCATTTTCTTATCAAATCATTGAAGATTATATATAAATTTAATTCACCTATAAGTTACTTATATGCAGTCCTAAAGTATAATATTAAAAAGTTTACGATCATAAAATACAGTAAGATTGTAGGTTCTGCCTATCAGTATAAAATAGAGCTGTAGTAGACCAGGGGTACTCAGACTGTAATTACATTGCAGTTAGCAGCAGGCAGGATTAACAACTCCCACAGAAAAGTACTGCATTTTAGGAGGGCCTTTATTTGTTAAATTAATGGACCAGTTCTCAGTTTTGACACTAAAAACTATCTCTGTTAATGTCCACAGTATGTTTAAGTTTGATTTTAACTTTAGTTACTGCCATTTTATATTATCTAAAATGAAAACACTATTACTGGTTTTTATGTTCTGTTAAGTTTCTTCTATTAAAAAACCCCAAACCCTTGCAATTGAATTTTGTCAATAATTCACACAGACAAAAACTTTGAATTTTCAAAATAAATATATTGCTTTGATTAGCACAGAAGGCACCTTAGTGCTCTACTCATTAGAATAACATATTTATGTTTTGTAAAGTATCAACATGTTATTTTTTCTGTAATTGGTTTTGATGTTCCTTCCTTCAAGATCCACATATGGAGTCAGAGTAGGGGTGACAATAAATAGCATAACTACAGATAGCCATTGCCAAATAACCAATATTATTGCCCAGTCTTATGCTAAAAATTGTATTTATTAACAGGGTTATAGCAGATGTCATACTGTAAGGAGATTTGGTAATGAACCAGATTTCAAAACATAAAATTTGCTTTCTTTACTCTGGGTTTGAGGTTTTTAAGGATTGTTTTAATATGCTGAGGTTTCACTGGGTTATAATCTCAATGAAGAGAAAGAGGCTGATAACTTTGTAATAATTATTAAAAATACACTTTGTGAAGTTTTATTAATATTCAGTTTTGATTTAGTCTACAAGGAGCAGACCTTGACCTTTTTGATTTTAGAGGAAACTGAGGAATAAGAGCTTTGGAAATCACCTTTTTGAGCTGTCTATCTGGTATGCTGGTATTTTATTTTAGATATGTGTATTGGATCTCGTGGGATAACATTTTTTTTCTCTCAAGAATAATTTTGCATCTGACAACAGCCATTGCTTAACCTGCAGTATTACTCTTACTGTCGTGGTGTGCAAAACATAGACCTCATACTTTTACTTTTCACACATCTAGAGGTGCTCTTATACCACAGCACTTTCAGCATATTTACCACTGTCTTGTCTTGACTACAAGATGAAGAGAATAGTTCTACAATACATGTTAATTATCTGAGAAAAATTACATTTTGAAAGTACATTTACTTTAAAATTGCACTCTATATAGCTGCTTTTAAGTATTTAAAAATACTTCATATATAGTAGCATAGTTAAGCATGCTATCTAAAAAGTGTTTTAGTATATTTTACAAACACACATAAGTAAAGTATCATGTAAATCCGAATGCAGTTAAAGTAGTGGAAATACAATGAGTGAAATTCTATAAAAGATAAGGTTTTTGTTTGGCAACAAAAATGTTGAATTTCAAATGTACTGAAGAATTATTTCAGAATTGTGGTTTAAATACGTCAGTGTAAACCAGAAATCTCTTCCAAAGGCTAGTATATAGTTTACATTCAGATCTTTTGCCACACTTAAAAGTCAGTTTGATATGTAGATTTTTAATTTATTCGTAGTCTGGCCCAGCAACTCTGCTACACCAGCCCCCTATATCCTTTAAATACAAATGAAAAATATGTATCTCTACTTGTTAGGAAACATACCTTTATTAGTTTCTTGAAATAGTCTAAAGTGGTAAATGTTTAGTGGGTTTCTTTGTTGCACCTGTGGATTTCTTTTCTAATTAAGCCCATGTCCTTTAAAAAATAAGACACTGGAAAATTTCACTGTGGAAGGGAGGTCCATTGTGAAAATTGCTGCTGCAAGGCAGGCTAGCATCAGAGCTCAAGCAGCCTGTTCAGGGGTTTGCCAAGCAAGTTGTGAAAATCCCAGTGGATAGATTCTCAGTTTCCCTGGCAAGCTGCTCAAGCACCCTCATTGCAAAGGATTGTTTTCTTATGACAAGTTAGCTTCATATGACAAGTTAGCTTCTACTTGCTACTATTGCCTCTTGACACCTCTTTTTTTTCTTTCCAACCCCCTGTATGTAGAACTGCTCTTACATCCTGCCTTAGCCTTCTCTTCTCTCTGCTAAAAAATGCCAGATTTCTCACACTGTCCTGGGTAACATCAGCTGCAGCCCCCTAACCATGGTGGTAACACTGTGACTAAAATCTCTTCACTTTTTGTGCTTGATGGGGACAGGAGCAAATACAAGTGATACCTTGATCCTCCTCTGCTTGGCTGGCAAGGAGGGAGGGAGGATGGAGATGCCTTTCCATGGTGTGGCATGAGAAGGCAAACACCACAAATAGACCAAGCTGAAGCTGTGCTGGCAGGCTGGGCCGTGCAGATGGGCCCCAGTTCAAGGGATTAATATGGCTGTTCCTCTCAGTAAGAGTACAGGAAAACAGGGCACTCTATTTGCCAAATTCCAAGGATATAATTTTGAGCATATTTTTTGTTGATACAGCCAAAATATAAACAAACATTGGACTGGGATTTTGGAAAACCCAGGTCTGATGATGATCTGCTGGCTGCCCTGATTCTTTGGCCAGGTGTCATCACAATACCATTTAAATTAAGCAGAAAACAAAATTCTTCTGGGAATATTTTACAAATATTGATTTTCAGACTCAGTTTTCTTCTGAAATAGACCAGGCAGTTTATCACCTACAAGTTTTTAATGGTAACTATTAATTCACATTATGATTCATCATATTTCAAAGAGTGCCTCATATTTTAACACTGGTGTGGATAGGAAAATGAATCTAAGCAGTTAGCGTGCATGCCTTATTTGCACATGCAGCCTAGTAGTTCCTGTTTATCTGTTGGCGAAAAAAGTAAGAATGATAATTAAAAATAAATTAATAGGCTTGAGTCACTTGTAGTAATCCTTGCTATTTCTTTTTAACTGTAAAATGCTGAATTGAGCAGTTTTAGACAAACCTCTCATGTGGTCTTATAAATATTAAGTAGTGTATGTTTGTACATTTCTTAAAATCCAAAGACTTTGTTTGGGGTTTTTGATTGTTTCTTTATAGTAGTTTCCTTGTTTCCAAAGAATGCTCCATATGCAGCAATAAAGGCAGCATGTTTTTCTTTATAAGTTAAAGAAGAACAAAATTTTCTTATTTAAAGAAAATAAAATTTTCTGTAGTAAGGGTTTTTCCAACTTTTACTTTATTTTTAAGAAGATGTAAGTTTTATTTCTATCTGAGCAACTTTTGAGCTCTAATAGATCACAGGAAGATAAACCTTATCTATAGATGATCATACAAGTAGTATGTCTTTGGCCAGTTACTTTACTTGGGTTTTTAACACATATTCACTAGTCAGGATCAGTCTTAGACTTTGGTCTTTTCCCTTGGTAACAGTGGCAAAATGTCCACTCAAACAGAAATGGACTTGGACAGTCAATGCATTACTCTGCCATTTATTTATATATTTAATTCTGATGAAAATTATTCTCAAAGTTGAAGATAATGGTAGAAGTATTAAACTAGTTTGTAATTAATAGTCCTATTTCAGATTTGAGCTATACGTTAAATTTCATATAGTATGGATATTGAAGCTGTAGTCTTTGGATGTTCCAAAGTCCAAAGAAAACCAAAGCCCAAAAGAAAACCAAAACACTGCTCCAGCAATATGAATAGTTTGCACTAGAAGTCTGACTCAGAAAATTCTTGAGACTACAAACAGTAAAAGAGGTAATTTCACAAAGCTCACTGAATTAATTGCTGTGTCTAAGGGCTGCTTGAAAGTTACTTTTGTAAAAGGAGAAAGAACTTTAGTGGAGGTAGGCATTTATGATCCCTCCACACAACCCTCCTACTCTCTACTGCTAATTTATTAATTACAGTTATCAGCATAACTGTCAAATAAGTACATAGAAACTAAAAAAAAAGAGTGGGATTTTGACAATTGTACAATACTTTATTAAAAATGTGTTCTCTCAAGTGTAATAGAGACATTCTTATGCTAACTCTGTTGTATTACTACTTATTATTCCTAATTAAATATACTGTACTGCTCAAGTTCTATCCTTTATCTTTTCGTATTACAAGAACCAGTATAGCAAGACCATGAAATAGATGAAGTCAAAATAATTTTCTTACAAAGAAATAATTTAATGTTAATTTCTGCTCCTGGCTGTTTCCTAAAATCACTGAATCCTTGCTAAGGGCTCCTGCAGTCATCTTCTATGAAAGCAGGTGCTGAGGAGGGAGAAGGGGGAACAAGGAAAGTAAGACTCTTATGAAGAAGAATAATTTCCCTGGGTACTTATACATGATACTGCAGGATGCTGATTTATAACAAGATAATGGCTGTGGTTTTAATTGCATTCCCATTCACTTACTTCTGATCTTTATAATAAACCTTAACAACCATATTTACACAAAAATATACATATGCATATCCTCCCAAATACGTATACATGTATACAAACTTGCATGAATTGTCTGCGTTTTTTCTGCAACAATAGGGCATCTTGAAGATACAAGCAGGCTTAACAAATTCACTTATTCCTAAGATTGCATTACACCTCCCATCATAAAAATCCACATTCATTTTGTTGTGACTCATCCAAAACTTCTCTTTTGCTGTTTTGCCACAGCTTATCAAAACAATTAAAAGCATGAGACAGGTCATCTGCTCTATGGAAATTTTCAAACATGAACTTCAAATTTGGCCTAGGGTGGCTTTTGCATCACATTTGAGGGTTTCTGACCTTATGGGTTGCCGTATTTTTTTCTTAAAGAGCAAGCTAACTTCCTGAGTTTGGTCAAATTATGAGCCTTATAAAAATTGTCATTTACATGAAGTCAGGAGACAATTTATGGTAGCTGATCTTCCAAAAAGTCCTCTCACAGCTGGCAGGTTTCAGCCTACAGATGAGGAGTTGAGGCTTTGTGCTGCTGAGGATCATGGTGGATTTTGGTATATGTTCATCAGAAGTGAACATGGAGGCACTGTTCCAGTGAGCTTCTTGTTACCGCTATTTCTGGGCTTTGGCTTCTTGGAAGTGAATTTTGCCTAAACCTCATATGAGAAAGAGGAAAAGCTGACCCACAGGAAAATATTTTGGGATCAGAAACCAGCAGAGAGTGGGAAATCAGGGCTAAGAATTGAGGTGGGAGTTGACTGCAACTGACTGAAATAATAATTTATTTCATAATTCTTCATGTATAAATAGAGAAGTAGCTTATCTTTGCATTGGTGTGAGAGAATCCCAGACTTAGCAATCGTCCATAATTTTGAAAATGTATCTAACTGTATAACTTCATGCCCTGGAGCATAAAAGTAATTTGGATAGGCAACAACAGAGATTATTTTTCTCAAAAAAAATTATCTAGTAAATAATTTTTCAGCTACAATTAATAGCAGGTTTCTGAGCTGAAAGGTTGAATAGCAAGTATCTCTGCAAAAGTCACTAAACCTAATGGGATCTCAGGTTTGTTTGGGATACAGAGGTGCTACATGAGTGATTGTTAATAAATGTTCATTGTATAAGTAATACATAGTTATTACACTGCTATTTGAAAAAATATATTTATTTCTTTATTTTTTTTTTTTTTCTTTTCAATTAGGAGTTACTGATATTTTTACAGAATTTGCCCACACTACACTGGGGAAATGAAGACATCAGTGTACTCCTAGCAGAGGCCTACAGACTGAAGTTTGCATTTGCGGATGCCCCTAATCATTACAAGAAATGAATATAAAGAGACAGAAATCATTAGAACCAACATATTCTGCAGTATTATGGCATCTGTTGTTCTGGTTGTGCTTTCAGCTCATTGCTCTTTCATTTGAAGTAAGATGGCCATTAAAATTCTGTTAGAATTTGCAGAATGAGAACTGAATACCAAAGAAGTGCACAAAGCAGGATATCAAGCACTGAATGAACTTAAAAGTGAATTTTTTTGCTCAGCATGAAAAATGGGTTCAGAAGTCTTATAATTTTCTTCTTTTTTCCCCTTCTCTAAATAGAAGAATTGTAGTCTAATTTATGTTAAGCAATTTTTCTATGTACTTTAGACTTAAAACTACTTATGGAATGATTTTGTCATTACTTCAGTGTCACCTGCCATTACTTTATCAGCCAGTTTTGGTCAGTGAAATTTACCTACTTTGAGTGGCAAAAAAGAACTTTTCCATGATCATAAAGAGCATATGAGACAGCAAGGCCTGTGTTTTAAGGTCTGGTTATAACTCAAAAGACACTCAAAAGATATTAGCACACCATCTGTTGTTTTTCTATGGAATTAGGTTAGAACACTTCCATAATATAAGAATATAGAAGGCTGTAATGGAAATTGGTGGCATTCTTCTAAACATTATTCAATCTTGAAGGATGCTATAGAAGCTTTTTAGCCATAAAAAGGAGTTACTTAAAGCTGAAGACTCATCTATTACAAGAAAATAAAGCCCTCTCAATATATTTTGGAGTGCTTTAAAATAATGAAATAAACAGAAGGCATGGTCTTGTCAAAGTAATTAACGTTTCTCTTTTAAGGCCTTGCAATTTTTCAGCATGAAAGTTCACTTTTAAGAAATGTATTAAGAAGCTTGGTTTACAAAGCAAGATACATTTTTATCTCAGTTGTTGCCTTATTCTCCATTTTTAGCAAGTTAGAAAAGGAAAATTAATATATATTTCCAAAGCTTTTTTGTTAAATAATTTAATACCTTTTTTCCTGATTATTCAGAGGAAGAGAGCTAGTTCCCAATAACAATAACAGTAACTGTAGGCTCAGATTGCTCGTGAGTCATTAGCAGAACAAAAATCCTCTGAGTTTATAGATTAAAATTACTGTTTCTTCATATAACCATGGAATACTGAATAATTTCTTAAAACTTACATAATTTAAGTGCACTATTTTTTTTTCAAGAAATATTTTCTGATAAGAATTCTAATTTTCCTGTGTTGGATGTAAATAACTCACTTTAATTTGTGCCTACCATACACATACAGGTTATGAAGGGTGAGAGCTGCAATAAGCAATACACTTAAAAGTTCAGACTTACTATTCCTCAGTTTGGTTCTTGAGTTGCACAGTGTTGCACAGAAAGTGTAGTGCACTTTTAAGTCTGGGAAATAAAAAACCTTTAAGAGATTTTCTCTTATGACTTGTTATTGGAAGATTATTTTCAACTTCTTAAAAGTGTGTAGATACATATTTTGAAGAAAGCTTTCTAAATGTGTTAGTTACATTACTTGCTTTAGGGGCCTTAGTTCTTGACACTGACTTTAAAATAACTAGGTGTTTCAGGGTAAATAAAGTAAAATACATTTTTACCAACATGTGATTATGAGACCATCTATATTTTAAAAGTATATTAAATCTTCGGTAGAAGCGAAAAAAAAAATAATTATTTCAATAGAAGCAGGAGTCTTTGGTGATTAGGATGCATTTCTTTTCAACTGATGTCAGCTGAGTGTTTCAGTTGTGATGGATACAGGGTCAGGCCTCCCAGATGGCTGCATTTGTGCCTGGAATGTGTAGTGGATCTGTGCTTCTTACATGTCTGTGTACTGCTTTCTGTAACTTCAGTTCGTGGTCTAATGTATCAAAATCTATGTTTACAAAGAATGTCATATTGTGCCTAACAGTGTCTACCAATAACAGAATAAACGAAACATGAAATTTATGCATTTGCTTTAAACTTATTATCTGCAATCATTTGTTAATAGAAATGCATATTATCGTAATGAAAGAAGACAACACAGCGTTAACTGTTGTAAGGGTTTTCTATAATTAACTTTTTTCTATTAAGACCTTATTTCGGTAGTTACATGTAACATGGAAAGGTGACCCAAAATTGTCTGCTGTGTCAGATGCTCCTGCATAACATTTTTGGGACTGGATATATAAAATGTCCTTCATTGGGTCCACATGAGTTGTCTGCCACGTCTTCCAATTTCAAGAGGTACCTCTTACTTCCCTTGAAAGGAAGTATTACCATGAGAGGTCACATTTACTATTGTGTCTGTGTCAGAAGTAGAATATTGTACTTGAGCACATTGCTTTTCAAGGATAGTGGGAAGTTTCCTAATATAATACCAATGCTTATTTATGTAGATATAGACTTTTCTGGAAAATATGATCTAGATATATAAATAAGATTTATATATCTATACAGATAGGCATAGTTCTCAGTAAACAGAAAGCCAACATTTATGTAAAATTTCAAATTTTTATCAAAAGCCCACACATTTAACAATTTTACATCTCAGGTAAAATGTCATTCCAAACAAAATATTGCGTAGAAAAGGAGATAGCATTATCATTATTACATCCCATGTACTTAGTTTTTTCAAAATTCAAGATTCTGAATATTATAAAATTCCTTTGTAATATGTATTTTCTTATGAAGGAGGCATCTTGACACATCACTAGTGAAACCAGGCAGTAATTTCCTAGAACTTGTGTGAAATACTGAAATTGCAGTGTCTAAAATGCGTGTTAAATAATTTCTGTAATAAAAGTTTAAACTAGAATGTACAATATAAAAAGATTTATGACTACAGAATTTGGCAAATGTAAATAATAAATTAGTTAACTGTGTAAATACAGTACATGGAGTAAGATAGAAATGTAAGTTGAAATCTTATGTAACTCTGTAATATGTTATAAGAAATTAATTTCATTATTTTTTGATGCAGTTCCATATGGAAGGCCTGTTAATTTGTTTTTAATTTCATAACTGCAGAATAGAAGTATCTGAAGTTGCATTCTATGCTTCTGACAAACATTACCGCTGAGGCACTGGTTAAAACTGTAAAACTGATGAAAGATGAGGAAATAAACACGTATTTATGAAGTGCTATACAGAGTGGAAAGCTTTTGTTTATTGTTTTCTTAAAGCATGTTGCACCCCATGCCAAAGCATGAATTTGGTGTGTTTCTGTTTTACAGACTCAAAAGCCTTTATCACAAGAGGAAATGCATTAACAGAATCTCAGGTCTCAGTTACATTTCTGCTACTGTCTGCCCGTGTATCTTGTAGGTTTTGCAAGTTGGTAATACAAGCAAGTTCCAAGGGTGTGTCTGTGCATAGACCATGTACATACAGGGTACTGAGCATTTTCTGGAAAAAGCAGATGAAGATAGGTTTGACACCACAGCAGAACTAAACTGAAGAGAAGGTTGAGCAAATCAGAGCAAAGCAAACAGAGGAGGCATAGAATTCAGTATGGCTCTGGGGGTGCAGGAGAAGGGGAAACTTCAGCTCATAGTGGGGAAACAGTAAACAGGTGATGGGGTCAATTAAATCTGGAAACTAAGATGATTTAAGTAGATTAACGATCAGGGAGAGATGTCCTGTATGCATATATATATATATGTACAGGAAGCTCAAGTCCCTTATGTCAAGGAAGCTACTGGGACACTTCCAATAATCCAGTGTGTCTGTTGAGAAAATATAGAAGGAAAGCAAAGACAATAACTTCTCTCTTTAAAACTCCACACCACATTCAGGAGAAAAGAGGCAGGGATGCAGAGGCAATCTATCTGTTATGTGCTTGAATGACAATGAATTGTAATCATGCTAGTTTCTCACCTTGAATAAAATTTGTTTCTTCATCTGCTACAATTCTCTGAAGATCCTGCATAAAATCAGCAATGGGAGATCTTTCAAATTGTTTTTTCAAAAGCAGAAGAGATCAAGAAGGTGGAGTAACGGCCCAAGGTGTCACAAGGTATGTGCTGGTAGACAAAGCTGAAAGCTATTTGTTTGTTGATTTTCTTGTGCAAAAGGAGCCCTGGAAAACTGATACCCTGGGCAGATGGAGGACTTTCCATGGATATAAATGTGAAGTACAACAGAAAGGACTTTCTGAAAATCTGATCTGTACTTCATGTGAGTTCCTCCTTGAAAACAGAGTGAAGATAAGTACTTTGTAACACATTAAATTCTTCGGAGATAGGAAGAGGAGGTGAGGTGGAAAAGCTCCCAGTCCAGCAATCACTCAGGCAGAATTCTGTGCCATGGGAAAGAACTGCAGCTCAAGTGCTTCTTATCACTGTATGATGGAGAGTCAAGTTCCTGAGCGATTTAATTCCAGATCATTTACATTTTTATAAGTTAAAGTTAAAATCTTGCATCTTATCTAATTCCTTAAGCTTAGTGTAGCTGAGGCAGCATGGGAGAAAATAATTAAATTGCTATGGCACCATGTCAAAGACTCTTTTAACACTTCAAAGTCTTCTGTATGGACCCCACAGTAGAGTCAATGCATATGCCAGAAAATGAGAGGCTGAGAGATGTGATGCTACAGAAAGCCTCTCAGAAACCGGTGCTCTGAAACTTGGGCTTTTTCTGGCCACAAGAATTTCCTACAAGCTTCCAAAGGAGAATTAATGTGCACAGTGCATAGTTGTTTGAACTGGACTTCCACGTTTGTTCTTATAATCAAGCTTCCACATCAGAGAAAATAAAGTCTGAAATTGCAATCAGTATGGATGGAGCTGCTAGGAAACTTATGCTCCAGGCACAAACTTAAAAGTCTGAACTACAGCACGGGTATTCATTTTGTTCCTAGTACAGAATCGTCTAGAAAGGTAAGTCAGAAATGGCCAAAATTTCTAGCAGAAGTCTATTGCAATGGCTGTTGGTCTGTCTTTGTTATCAAATCAATCAAGATTTAGTATACATATTTCTCTGATTTTCCTGTTATGTATCCTTCAGGACTGAGTTCTCATTTTTGTGAGATCTGGATTTGGGGACCCAATCCACTTTTTTCCAGATAATCCAACCATCACTTACCTGTGCCTGCTCAGAAATCCTCCTCATGGGAAGAAGAACATTCTGAAATTTAGAACAATAGAAGAAAAAAAAAGCCCAAACCAACAAAACCAAACAGGGAGAATAGAGGAGTTTTATTCTCATTAATTTCTGATTTCCAGAAAGGAGAAAATGCACCTCTTGGGGTATTAGACAACTTCATCCTCAGACTCAGGATGCAGTCTCTCACATAGAGCTTTTTTGAAATTCAGCTTATGTATTTTAATATATTTCCATTTCCCTCCAGAAAGATCTGAGATTTCCAGTGAACAGTTCCTGCTACCAGCCCATTCAATCAATTCTGTTCACACTTTTAGCAGCAGCAGAAATACAAAATATGTAGCTGTCATGACAGCTCACAGGAGGTAATGAGATACCCAGGCTTATCAATAGTTAGATGGCTATTTCACTCATAAAATGTCATTCAAACAGTGAAGAGACTTGGTAATTTTTCATCTCTTGTGGCCAAAAAGTAAGTCTGTAGCTCAAATCTGTGCTTGTAGAAGCACTTTCAGACTGTAGCTAACAATAAACTATATATCTGGAGAAAGAAATGTAGTCCTATACTTAACCTGATCAAGTAAAAACTTTTCCTAAGACATCGACAAGTATTTGCTGCAACTGTATAGAATAAATTGCCTCATGCAGATAAATAATTCAGTTTTTGCATCCAGAAATGAATAAAGTTGGCATATCAATAAAGAAAATTTTCACTGTTGTATTTTTCCCCAGATATTTTACTGTTATTGTATCAGTGAAAAATTCTATATAAATTGTAAACAGGAGTACTTTTCTCTCTCCATCACTGTCATCAAATACAGGGCATCAGACTTCTTCACATTTAGGTGAAGCAGCCATCACATTCTCAGTAAAGAAACTTTATGTGAATGTTTTGATGGTAAGGGCCAGCCTGTTGTTGCATGTGCAGTCATCCGCTGCATTGTAATAGCTACTCCAAATAATTCAAATCATGCTGGATAATATTGTCTCTGTTATCCTTGAAAAAATAATAAGAAAAAAGTCCATTGTTCCTCATTCAAGAACACCGTTTGGTTTTGAAAACTTGTATTCGTTATGGAAATGCTCTGAAAAGAATATATTTTTTATATAATATGCATATTTAATATTATTTAATTTTCATATCAGTTTAAGTTAAATTGATACTTGCAGCCCTCAAAGGATACCCAAATCCAACAAGCATTCCCCACGAAATGTAGTAAGCACAAAATACTTGTCCTGTCAGTGGGATGTCAGTGGACAACATAAGATTTAGTGTTGGTTAAGTAGTAACTTTGCTTATTTATGCAACTTATTATCTCCCCAGTTTTACAGTATGTCAGAAATGGAGAGACATCTACATCTGAGCTTTGCTCACACTCCTTTTGTAGCCAATGGAGACAATCAGGTCTTTATTTCCAGACCACAGAATGTTCTGAGTTGGAAGGGACCCACAAGGACCTTGAAGTCCAGCTTTTATGTGAATGGCCTGTTCAGGATGGAACCCACAATCTTGGTGTTATTTGCACCAGGCTCCAGCCAGCTGAGCTGACCTCAGGCCCTTCAAGGTGCCATTGCCCCTGCCTCTGAGTACACCCCTGGATTGTGCCAAGTGCCAGAACCAGGTCCTGGTGCCCCCAGGATATGAAGGACATGGAACTTTTGGAGCAAGTCCAGAGGAGGGACATGAAATTTATAAGGGAACTAGAACACCTCCACTGTGCTGTGAAGACAGACTGAGGGGGCTGGGGCTGTTCAGCCTGGAGAAGGTTGTGTGGAGACCTCATAGCAACTGGGAAACTGGAGAGGGATTCTTCATCAGGAACTGTAGTGACAGGACAAGGAGTAATGGGTTCAAACTGAAAGAGGGGAAAATTAGGTTAGATATATGGAAGAAATTCTTTACTGTGAGGGTGGTGAGGCACTGGAACAGTTTGGTCAGAAAAGCTCTGGAGGCCTCCTCCTTGGAAGTGCTCAAGGCCAGGTTGTATAGGGCATTGAGCAACCCGGTCTGAGTGGAAGGTGTCCCTGCCCATGGCAGAGGGCTTGGAACTAGATGATCTTACAGGTCCCTTCCATCCCAAACCATTCCATGATTCTGTGATGAGTGACATCCAAAAGTGACACCCAAAAAGTTCTCTGTCTCTCCACTGGCTCTGAAGGAGCCTGGAGGACAAATAGAGGACATCTATAGATAGATGTCAACATTGCCAGTTTGGTATTTTGAAGTGGCTGCTACAATTGCAGTTTGAAAGAGCATTTTTGTACATAAATTAGAAAGAATCACAAGCTGCCTCAGATGCATTCTTAAAATGCACTCTTGAATTTCAAATCTTGTATTCATTCTCCTGGCCCAAATAAGTTATAATCTGCAGCTCACATCAACTTGTTTGCTGCAGCTACTGTACTGTGACATCAACCTGAGGTAAGCTTCAGCTCCAGGTAGATGGTGGCTCAGCCCATTAGCTTGCTGTTTATATTTGCTCTCTCTCCTGCTATGAATAAACTATAGCCCTGTAGCATAGCCAGAGATAAAACTTAGTATCCTTGCGTGCAAATTGAAAGGAGTGGAAAAACAAACGTTGACAAATTACTTCATTTTAAAATGGAATCTTTGCACTGTGATCTTCTTCCTACCACTTGTTATGTAAATAACCGTTACAGGCTGCTAAGTAAAATGTATAAGACACAAATTCCCATTCTGTCTAACCAAAAGTAATAGTAATGGTACGGTTTACTCTTCCTATTTAAGTAGCATCCAAACTGTATAATCTGTTTTCCAGACAGTAAGGAAGATAAAGATTCTACCTCACAGAATGGAATGTGTGGAGCACTACAGGGAGTGTTGGCTGGGACGTTGATATCTGCCAGGGACCGAGGACTTGACAAATGTCCAGAGGAGGCCCTGCTTAGCTGACCAGAGTTCCAATCCACAAATTAGTGTGAAATACATTCACTTCATATACCTGCATGTTTCTTGGGAACACTGTATGTTAGCAACAAAATGGCCTGGTTGTGTCCTGACTGAATGTGTTCTTGATTAAAACAAACAACCCTCCCAAATTAGTAATCCACCAGTAACATTATCAATCCATGGAATAAACAAAATAACTCCATTGTTGTGAAACCATTTTTAAGTACACTGATATCAAGCAACAATATTAGCAATGGAAAATTTGGAGGCTGAAGTTTAGAATGAATCCAACAGCTGTCTGAGAAGTATTTGCATGTAATAGGAGGTGACACACGGGGTCTGCATATTAGAGGTTAGACTAGCTTTCAAAGCTCATTTAAACCTTGCATTCGCTTTGATGAATGGGGTTGTATTTTTTTACCATGTCAGGAGAAAAGGCAAACTTTGCTACAGAGGGCTTCAGAAATGGCAAGTTTCCATATCGTCATCTCTTTAGTTTAGGGACCCATCTTTGTATCAGAGCCCAACCAATCCGCTTTAAATTGTTGTTCCTCAACTAGAATAATAACATCAATCTTTTGTCTTGCTACTTGCATACACTGATTATTTTATACGATGTTTTTGTAAAGTATTGATGTAGAAAGTTTCTGTAAGACAGCACTGTTACTCTCTTAATTTCAAATTATCAAGTAGAGTTAGGGGAAAATACATCAAGTTTTATTGAGCAGGAACATTGTGAAGATGCCTCTTTTCATTCTGAATTATTGCTTCAGTTCCTTAGACTGCTCTGGGCTCTTTACGTAGATTTTGTTAGACTCCTTACTAACAGGCAGGACAAACCCAACTTTCCGCTAACTTAAGAGATACCAGAAAGGGTTGGAGGAAAATGGTGGTTAGAGGGAATAGACGCCATAATTGGTAACATATCACGGAACTCATCTAAGCTACCTATAAATGATATCTATGGATTGATACAGCCCCAACAAACAGAAGTTTGCTTTCAAACAGTATAGTTTTGGAATCCTGAGGGCCAGCATGTATCTCGGACAATCTCTTGGAAACTAATAAATACTACTGGCTAGGTTTTAAACTCAGTTCAAAAAACAACTCCTCAAAACATTTGTGTGTACTCTTGAATGTTTTGTCAAATCTGATTTTGGGCCCTAGGTGTTAGAACTGTAAAAGAATCTTCCTAATCTGTCATATTATATGGGAACTTTATATTGTATACAGTAAATATATTTGAGAATTAAGTAATGGCAAAAATGTCAATCTCCGCTTTTATATAGTCATCTTTATAAGCTTTTTTTTTTTCCCCACTGGCTTTTAAGGCACACTGATAGGAGCTACAGAATGAGAAAATGATACAGCATCAGCTTCTGGCTTATTGAAAAGGAAGTGATTTAAACTTCAGAAATAATTGGTAGGTTTCTTTTCTTGGTTGGCCTGAGTGAAAGGAAGTGTCATTTCAGGACCTGAAACCAGGTTCCAGTAAGATTCTTTTTTATTAAAGGAAAGAAACAAATTCGGGGAAAAAGCCAGTAACAAACCTGATAGATCTGAGGCAGCCCACAGCATAAGAGCTGCCAATGCCTGAATGGGGACTAAGCATTGCTTATGTTTAAAGTGCAAATTAATTTTCTCTCTAGAGAAATGAAGCAGCTCACAGCTATGAAAATCTCATACGTGAACAAGGACTATTAAAGGAACTCCAGTTAAGACAACGGATGGAACAAATGCAGCAGAGGAAGAACATTGAAATTTATGGTGACTAAGCAAAATAGATCAATGGAAACAAAATACATCTGGAATTTCCCTACCTACAATAGGAGATGAAGAGAAATAGCCTGAAAACTATCCAAAGACAGAAATAACACTCCTTTCTGTAGAAGAAAAAAGGGTAAATAAAAATTAATCTGACTGGATAATCTGTTGAAAGGAAAGCAGTCCAACACATCTCTAACCAAGTAAAGATCCTGACCATTTGATTGTCTTGGATAGGAGGGTAAAGAAAGAGGGAAGGCAAAGCATATTTTTGAAGCAGCTATGTTGTCACCCAACAGGTATTATTCACAGTACCCACCTTTAAACAGCCCATTTACTGCCTACATTGCTCAGAGGATCTCTGTAAGTTGCTTCCAGGGACCATGAAGAGACAAAGATACAGAGACAGCCTCCAACCTCTGTCCTGCTCCCAGTCACTGGGGAAGACACGTGCCAAGAACTGAGGTGGATTAGTCAGATACATGACAATGGGCAATGGGAATACCTCGCCTTCCTTCTCCATGTCATTGCTGAGGGAAAATATAAAGAAATAGCTGACATAACTGTTCTGCTACTTGAAATAGAATTATCTTCAGGACCTTTTCCTCACCAAAGAAAAACCTCTCTTGGGCAATTTGGAGATTCTTTTATTACAGCTCTGTAATGTGGATACTTTACAATTTAATAATAGGCTCTCATATTTTAGGAAGAAGCATAGACTCTTGAAAAACACAGTAAATTCCATTTTGTACACAGATACTGATGGCCACTATTTTGATTCGATGTTATGTGGTGAATCAATGCAGGGATGATGGTGTCAAAATCAAAGTAAGTAAAAATTTAAAGATTTCTCAGTGGTTCTAGCTAAACTCTGCTGGTTCCCTGAAATTAAAATGTACAGCTGGTGCTACACTCCTTCGAAGAAGTTCATGCAAAGTGACTATCACCTTTAAATATTTCTTTCTTTACCCTTCTCTATTTCACAGAAATTTTACTGATTTTATGAAAGGTGGATGTATAGAGTCTTATTAGACCATCTTTGGGAGTAGCAAAAACTCTTGGGGAATGTTCTCTTGTTTGTTCTGACTTGGGTTCTCTGCATAAGCAAAAAAAGCCATGTGGGGAGGACCCAACCCCACTATTTTTATTGCTGTTTTGCAAGTCTAAGCTTCTCCATTTTTTCCAAATTATATTTTTATCAATAAATTCTGGCAGATTGAACTACAGTTTTTGCAGAGTTGCTATTTGACAACATTTTGCTTAAAAAAAAAAAAAAAAAAACACAACCAAAACCCCAAACCTCCAAATGTCTAAAGTTGCCTTGATGTCCAAATGCCGTGGCTCTGCAAACACTTCGGAGCTGGTACACGGGAGGGCGCATCTATCCTACAGTTGCAGAGCCTAAGCCGCACTCGGCAGTCGGCTCCGCAGCAGTAACCCTTTACTTCTGAGACACAAAAGCCGACTTTAGCAAGCAAATCTCCAGCTAGAACACAGAAATAGTAAAAAAAGCCGCAGTCCAGGAGCTTATGCCAGACAGGAACATTACATTAGAAGCCAGGCTTCAGAAATTACTCGCCTCCCTTCAGTCAGACCAGTCAAAAGAAATTTGTTTAACCAGCCATGATGCTGCCTTCAGAACCAAGAAAATCATGTGCATGTTTTCTGTGGCTTTTTGGGGGCTGGTCAGATCTGACAGGACACATCTTCAGAGGAACAAATCTAGGAAAATGTGGCCTTTAGGGTATATCTTGCTATGCTTTGGTATATGGGCTGAAACGATAGGAAAATAGCATACTGAAGACATGGACCATATGGTAAAATTAGTGAAATACCAGCAGCAGTAAGACTGGCATGACATATACTCTCCATACTGGTACTGTGTCTCATTAAAATTTTATCTTATGGTCTGTCCCAGGCAGAATTAGGGGCCTCTGTGTGAGGTATTCAACAATCGCTTTGCCTTGAGCAAACAAAGCTGGGAAAACAACAAAGACTGGTATTTAAAAATCCCAGCCTAAAGCAACAAACAGCACAAAGCAGAGTCTCATAGCTTGTTGTAAATGCCTCTGATCATGGGATTTATCGCTTTCCCACCTGTATTCTTCTAATCTAGCTACTTAGCCTCTGCAAGCTGATTCAGAAAATGACTATCTGAATGCTTCAGCTGTTCACCTTGAGTAATACCATGGGGCCAGAATTTGTCTCTGCAACTTGATTCAATATTGAAATGGAAGGAGACAAAATGAGCACGTGCATCGTGTAGGGATGAATCCCAACTAAAGTGTCTATAGTTTCTTCATTGCTAGTTTCTTTATTGCTAGATATTGGCCCATGGTATCATGAAAGGGAAAAGCAGAGTCATGCTCCTGCTTCATTTTTTGCACAAGGCAACACTCCTGCTACAATGGGGAGACCATGCCAAAGTCCTTGAGACATGACCGACCTCTGGAAGTTCAGCTATGGCACTTATTTCACCTTTTTCAGTTTGAACTCACTTGTCCTTAGGCAAGACAATCATCTCCCATAGCAAAAATTTCCAAGCAGTTCTCTCCCTGCCTCTGCCATCTGGGAAGCTCTGGAGCTGCTGCATTGCATATCAGCACATGGTCTAGTACTTGGGCATTGGTCTTAGCATCTGGGGTAGTGCTTCTTCTAATAAACCAAAGCAATCAATTAAAACATCAGCAAAGGCATGCAAAACCTCCTGAAGCAAACTAACAGGTGAAGAAATGCAACCAGATACCAGTAAAGCCCCAGTAAGGCCCCAGATAAATTAAAATCTGCAAACTAATTGTTTCCTTAATGGGATAATTCTTCTGAGGACTGCTGTTTGGAAATGCAATGGCCTGGAAAACGGGGTCAATAAAGCAGCAAAAGGACAACTAACATAGCTGAAAGGGGGAGCATTTGATGGAAATAATTTAATCACCAAACTAATTCCTTATCTGTTAAGTAGGAAATGCTGGGTTGGGAATGCAGTGGAGCATGCTAAATGTTAACAGCCAAAGTCCTAACAATGTAGTTAGCTGCTCTTTGATGTAGTAACACATACCCTTTGGGATGGAGCAACTCCTCTGATGCTGCTTTTCTCCAAAAGGTATAAAAATGCCTAGAGCCAGTAACAACAGCCGTTTCGTTGTTGTTGAGACCAGGGTTATTCTAGACATAGAACACACTACCTTCACATTTTCTTTCTTACCATATTTTTCTTTCTTACCAAGTCACCCTGGATGCTGTGTACTTGATACCAGGTCTACCACAGTGACTCTGGTCTGACAGCTGATGGCAGGCCCTTTGTGAAGTCCTGCACTGTTACCACTGAACTCCATTGCCCAACATGGGACACGCTTTAAGGTGAAGTTTAAGACACTCAGATGAAATGTCATCCCTTGCAAAAATTTCTCCAGTGTAACTTGGTAACAAGTCCTCTTCCTCTACTGCAGCTTATCCTGGCCAAAAAGCTGTGTAAGTGGTATCAGAGTTTGCTGCCTGTTACCATCATCATTTTGTGACATAATATCATGTAATTCAGACCAGTTCTTCCAGAAAATCAGGAACCATTGCTGTATAACACAATCAAATACAGTCTACCTTAAGAGAAGACTCAAGGAAATAATACAGCATCTAATGCAATAAAAGGCAGTTGGACAATAAAATAGCAGAAATCTATGTTGCTCATTGGCAGTCTGTAGGCAGATATTCTAATGTTACCTGAGATTTTTGAGCCACAGCCCTTTCTAGTGTTAGTTCTGTGCTTTTACATGTTTTCCATAGATGTTTTCAAAAGATTCACTTTGAATTTGTATATAGCACTTAATCTTTCAGAACTATGCAGTTAAAATTGAGCTAGGAAGTACATCTGCATCTGTCCTTCCCAGATAAGGGATAGGAGTATTCATCTTTTTGTTTGTGGCAGAGAAAGGCTGGAGACCAGCCAGTGTTAAACTGTATCAACTTTGTAAGGTAGACTCTGAGGGTACCAAGCAGTATCACAAGTCTGGACAAAGTGGGTTAGCAAAATGACCTGCATAGATTAATCCAAGGAATTTCAGAGAGGAGAAAATGAAACAATCAAATATGTAGCTAATCAGGCTCATGAGATATAGGGAGACCAAAGAGTCAAGAATAGATAGTCCATAAATAATAAGATGCCATTCTTCAGGGATAAGAATGTTGCTGATTTAACATAATGTGATTGAACTGCCTGTGTTTTCTGTTAACAGACCCTTTCCAGCACAGTCTGATCATCATTTAGGTTTTCTTGTTCTCTACAAAATGATGCAAATACTATGCATATGGAGAAATGCACTGGAATGTGTAATACAAGCAGAAAGATCTATACCAAAAGGTAAATTCAATAACAAAAATGCAAGATATAATCAAAGTTTCAGAGTTTTTTTCCTTTGCCTTATTATTTTCTCAGCTTTGATGTAGCAAATCACCTTCAAACACAGGATGAGTCTTGAAAGCTGTGTCTCTGTCAGAGCTGATGCTGTTCACTAATGATGTGCTGCTACTGTCTACTGGAGAGTACTCTCATTAAACCTACAAGACCTCTTTCAATCAGGAAAGCAACTTGGGGTAGAGGAACCACAAAACATCTTAGTTTATAAGAAAAGGTCTCTCTCTCTCTGTTAGCCAGAAGAGGCAAAATTTTATCTATGGAGTTGCAAAGAAACTTGTGATATTTTCTGAGAGGCAACAAGGTGTCCTTCCACAGAAGCTCAAGGTAATCTAGGACTAGGTAATTGTAACCTGCACATTCCCTGTGGACCAAGGTTGCACACCTCTGTCCCCACTCTTGCATTAGCCCTAGCATCTTTCTGATTTCACATGGATCCCATCCAGGGAACTTACCTTGCTGAGAGCTAATTATTTTATTTCATAAGCTTTCAGTTTTTCCAGCTCTGTGAACCACTTCACTATGCAATCAAATAAGTGCCTGTGCTAAAATAACAGAGAAGAGCATNAAAAAAAAAAAAAAAAAAAAAAAAAAAGGAAAAAAAAAAAAAAAAAAAAAAAAAAGCTGGTCAGAATAGTGGGACCAGAGCTTGATCTAAATTAGCTTAAAACACATGCTGACCTCAGGGCTCTGAGTGGGACAGGCCACAGAGGTCTGATCTTCTGCCGGCTGCTAGCTAACCTATGCTCACATTTTGATGCTGTGTTCAGGCCTTTCTTTTTCCTCTACTGCTTGTTCCACACAGCTTAAAGAAAAGAATTATTTTTTCTAGTCGGCTTTCTGTATCTCCTTGGTGTTTGCCCCTGGTCAGAAGAGAAGCAAAGCAGTGCTGCTGTTCTGTTGGACTCATGGAAAGAGCACATCTGGTGTGTGAACAATGATGGGCTGCCCTCTCCTTGCAACAAAGATGGTCAATATTCCCTGCATTTATTCTTCAAACTCTAATTTACAGAGAGTGATCTTCTCGAAAATCATCAGTTTTGCACAAGAGTACAGCAGAGATCATGTACAAGGTACTTTAAGGATGCTCATCTCCCTTCAGCCCTGCTCTTCCTGGTCATTACAGTGACCTTTCTCTGACAGCAGCCTGCCCTCCTTCCTCCCCCCAGCCCCATTCCTCTATTTCCTGTTTGTTGGCACTTTGCTTTTCCAACTAGGCCAGTGTTTGCATACTTCTTCTTTTTACTTATATGTAAATGTTTTCTGTCTTTAGACTTTTAAAAATGTTCTAAACAAATCTTTTTTTTTTAAGTCCTGGCTTGTGTGCTCATTTAATCAGAATCTCTTACATAAAATGTTCCCCAGAAATCAGTCTTTTCTCTTTGGTTTGCATATCTTGTATTAAAAATCTTGCTTAAAAATTCACGCTATAATTCTTACTCCTTGCTTCCAAAGCCAGTGGATAAATCCTGCCACAGAGATGGACTCTGTTATATGACAGCACATTCATTATGTATAATTACAAAACACACGAGCTGTTATTCAATGTTGTTAGCTTGGCTTCAGTGGAATTCCGGAACACATCTGTACACAATTTATAGTTGCTTATAACATATGCTAGTACACAGTATGTGAACAGCTAGAATTTAAACTCAGATCCTGCATGAGGCTCTTTACGAATAACAGCTGCTGCCAGTATTGCTCGGTCTTGGAAAACAGGAACACTGGAATTCTACTCAAGGCAAAATGAAGGCAAGGCATGAATGCCAAGGCTCTAGGAAGGAGGCAGAGATTTGGCTGACTCTAGAGTAACTTTCTTTTTCTTCAGATGGAGAACTGTGGGTAGCTTTTAGGAGTTTTTTTTCTGAACATTCAATTTATTTTTTTTTTAAAGATTAATGATTGCCTGACAAAACAGCAAATAAACTTTCAGCGTGCAAGAGCAGGTAGTAAATGTACTGTAAGTTAAAATTGCAGTGCCTATATTGGACTGACATGGAGCCTTTCAGAATGTGTTCAGGGGTCTTGTATTAACATTAAACAGCTGTTGAGGTCTTGTCTTTAATAATGCACGATGTTATTAGTCTGAAGAGTACTGGCACTAATATCTCCAAGCTCATATTAGAAGGAAAGCAGACTACTTTAATTGTATTATTCACTATTTCACATGTCAGCACTGCCACTTTAGCTTTCAGGCTCTGAAGAGGGACTACATTTACTGCTGTGTCTTATAGTCTGCAGTAAAAATTTTTAAGGCAACAGAGAATGCTATTTAAAAAGTAATCCTTCAGCTTTTCTAAATTTCAAGGATTAAAGTACATTATTTCATCTCAACAGACTGTAAATACAATTTTTTGGTGGCAAACAATGTAGGTGTTACTGTACCTTGTGAAAACCAAACACTGTAATTTCCCAGCCTGGATGACTGGAAGTTTTTCTTCTCTCAGCTGCTTCAGACAGCTTGGCTACAGATTTGCTGTCTTCTGTGCCTTGAGTCAGCTGCATCTCTTATAGCCATGTGTGGTCTGACAGGTGCTTCCTAGGAAACCCAGCCTGGGAGTGTCTGCTTTCAGAGTCCAGAAAATTTAACTCCATCCTGCTATCCAGTTGATTGTCTTCAAAGCAAACCTTTAAAGTCAAGCTTGTAGGAGAGAGGATGATGAGAGGATCCCAAATTCATTCCCTTCTCAGAGCTGGTTACCATCCTATCTAAACTGACTGTTGATAATACACTGCATGTATCAGTCTGGTTGTGACATCCTATTAAATATGATTAACGAGGTGGATGTATATGCAGAACTTAAGGTTTCCATGTGAAGAAGTTTATTCCCGCCTTTGCATAACATCCCTGGACAAATTATGATAAGGTAATACTCTACTAAGGTTTATTCTGGGCATGGTTACTTCTGGTCAGCAATGGCCAGCTGAGAGTGGCACCAGGCTTTGCCTGTGCAAGGTAGTCGTAACAGGCAATGACTTTGTGTGAGGGAGGTAGAGATGTTTCTGCTTGAGGTAATAAACAAAAAATCAGGGAGAGTTCAAAATTTGACTTGCACCCAGAGGTGGAGCTGGGTTGTAAAAGAAACTAGGATGCCCTCCAACCCCATCCTCTTTTAAGAGTACAAATGGAGGACACAAGGTTGGATAAAAGTGTCCTCAACAGAAGGGCTGGGAGTGGCTGGCAACTTCTCAGCTGGACCATGCCAGTGGAGCAGTCATGTGTGAGGCATGCTTCGTTTCCCTTCATTTCTGTCCAACTGTTTCCACAGACAGCAGAGATGCTCTCCTTGAGTTTGGTATACTCATTTGCTTTTGGCTTTTCCTAGCCTTTCCTAAGGGCTGTTTCAGACTAACTGGCAAAACTGCAAGGCTCCCATCGTTTTTGGATGTTTATCCTTAGGACAGGAGAATGGGCTTCCACTTAGCCAACCTGAACTCCTAGAGAAGGAATAGTCCTCAGTGGCCAACGCTAGTCAGGAAGTGTCTGACATGCAGCTGGAAAGTGGGAAGGATGAAGGAACAGGCGGTGTCAGTGCCACTAGTTAGTGGCATTGCACTGAGCTGACAGACTGTCCTGGGTGGCCCAGGTGGGACCTGATACCAGGGCTGCTCAGCCAGGGGATCCCATCATTCCCACTTCCCCAGGCTGCATGGCTCAAATGGAGTGTAGGGACTGATGGCTGGGGTACAGCCTCAAGGAGTTTGTTCTGCTGGGGGCAGAGGATAAGCCATCTGAAAACCACAAATATTCCAGTTGAATCCAGTCTGACAAAAGTCTGTGGGGTCCTCCTTTCTGCTTAGTGGAAAGAATCATTGATACTGACTTTTTTCCACAAGGAATTTTGCTTTCATTTTCAGACTGTTTTGTGACACAAACTTTGTGAAACAAAAAATTATCAACAGGCTATATAGAGTGCCAAAGTTATGCTCAGCCATTGATCTACTGTCCAATGTCATTATGGTCAGAGTGGATTGGTATGACTATCTTATTCGATCTGATTTAAACAGCTGTTTCTAGCCTTGCCTCAAAGGCCCTGTAACTTCCTTATAACTTCTTTTCCAGTCAGAAGTTGAAATTAAAATACTTCAAGTCAGGGAAAGTGATATTTTCTTCTTTCTTTATATCTTTTCCAAGGCTCCGACAATCAGAAATATGATTTAAATGTTTTTATGGCCCTGTTTGTCATGCACCAAGAAGAACTTAGCCCATGGATCTCAGTGCTGTGAAATGAATTCAGTTTTATAGCTGGTGTGTCTGAGAAAGAGCAGTTTGGGACATTTTGTTGGTAGTTACAGAAATCACTGAAATAGGGAAGTGTTTTGTTAATGCACTGACCATTGCAAAATGCAATTATGTATTTTTATTCCCTCCACTTTAGGAAGTGGAACTACTGGTGAGTGATGGCTTTCATCAATGAGTGCCCGAGAATTCATATGTTAAACAAAGTTTCACTCATGGAAGGACAAAAGTAGAAACTCCCAGCTTAACAAAATCTCTCCCTGATTTTTCCAACTGTGCTGAAAACCCTTTTCCAATTTAAGCTAGCACCTGAGCTAGTGTTCACCACCAGCAGAGAAGGACTCACTTGGGGGTAACACAACTCTTTCCAAAAGATTTTCTAGCTTAATTTTGAGAAGTACCATGCTTTTCTGGTTTCTCCTGATGATAATGTGGGCTGCACTTTTTTCTGACACTGAGAGAACCAAAATGTTCTGAATAAAAGCGTCTGTGTTGAATGACAGAATTACATCCAAATCCCATCAAAATCAGTGGCAGCCTTTCCACAGAGCTCCAAGACAGTTGGGCTAGATGTGTTAGTGATCGTATTTTATCTTCACTCCGTGGTTCCTTAGAGTACATATGTTTATTCATAGCCAAACTGATTACAGGTCAAGATGACTCCACATAAAATTTGACCCTGCATCTGTAAGGAATTAGTTTCTCCTTGGATGGTACTTAAGGTGAATTACAGGCTTTCTTCCTTTAGAGTGGACTTGCTTATCTTTAAGAAAAAAAGTTTGTTTTTTTTTTTTTTTGTCTGATTGTAGGACTTGTTTGTATCTCTTTCTTGAACCATTGCAATATATCTTAGCAGGATTATCAGAGCTTTACAGGAAGCTTTGGATTTGCCTTCATGCTGTTAGGCAGCACAGTCATGAGAGGATGAATCTGCATCACAACTAAACACCTGCCACTTCAAATCCTGCAGTGACAATCAGAGTGTCCCAGTAGGATCACCCAATTACTGCAGCCTACAGCACACACGATTTTTCCTGCAGCCACAAAAAATTAATTCATGTTTTGTCATAGGCTTACTGCACCATGCTATGATGCAGACAAATATGAGAAGGCTGGAGCCTATGACAGAATAAAAATGAATTTTCGCTGAAATTAGGTAGTACTATGATAGGAGGGATAAAGATAACTTGTTGTCCTACAAAGTGGATTATGTATTCTTCCATTCGAGTAGAAATCCCTTTGACAGATGATATACAGGGCTGTGGAGAAGAGAAGGACTGTATTAATGCAGACATAAACACCTTTAATGGTAAAGACCAGGTAAAACAATAGTTTAGAAGAAAGGTATTATCAATGAGCTGCAAATAACACTTATGCTCCAAAGGAACTACAGATTCTGGTGTCCTGAAGGAAAATAGGTGGAGGAGTGCTGGGAGTCTCTAGTGACACCAGTGATCTGCACCTCTACATTACTTTCCAGATCTGTAACTAGGTGACAATGAAACACAGATGCAACAATTCAGTGACAGTTTGGGCTGTTACTTTTTTTGATAAATTTGTGCTCTTTTTTATAAAAAGCTGTTATACATTTTAATTGAGGGATTTGCGAAAAGGTTCAATTATTAAAAAAAGCCCCACAGCAAGGCTCCAATTTCAGGTGAATGTTCACAAGATAAAAAAAGGCCAAGTATGTCTTTTAATTGTAAAGCTATTTGATTTATAATTGTAGCTTGATACATGTTATAAAAACAGTCTTAGAGAAATACTTTATACCAGGAACTAAGAATATCCTAACACTTAGTACCAGCAGCCAAGAAAAAAGAGCTTGTTTTTCAGAAGTGTGTCTAATTATTGCCAGGCAGTAGATAATTCCAGATTCTTGAAATCAAGACTCAAACAATTTGACCACAATTCAGTATTGCCTTGAATGACTACTGACTGCAGCATCATATCCCATTGAAAACAGCTTGAGAATGTCACCTGAAAACACCCTGTGTTTAAGTACCCAGTGAATGGCTTCACGCAGCCTCATGGTCTAAATGTGCTGGCATCCACCACCTCTTCTGTGGTTCCTAGCAATGCACTGTTTACTTTGTGTGGGATCTAGCATTCAGAGACAAAGCTCTGATGCAATTAATGTTTCCAGTAGAAGACTGAACCATAAACTTTACTAGATTAGTGAATTTAAAATACCTCAAATGAAAGCAGAATTCAGGGAACAGATAAAAAGTGACAAGGATGAGGGAGAAAGAAGAGGAGGGAAGCAAGATGGATGTGTGAAAAAGGAGATCTCCCTCTAAGAAAGCTGTGTTCAATCCCACAGCTTCAGATATTGACTGGAAGGGGGATATGGAACCCAGGTGCTTTAGCCTTTTACCTGTCTGCTTTACTCTCAATTCTTGTCACAAGGGCAGGTAGTGAGAGGACAAGGGGGAATGGCCTTAAGCTTAAAGAGAGCAGGTTTAGATCAGATATTAGGAAGAAATTCTTTATTGTGAGGGTGGAGAGGCCCTGGAACAGGTTGCCCAGAGGCTGAGCATGCCCCATCCCTGCAAGTGTTCAAGACCAGATTGGATGGGGCTCTGAGTAACTTGTTTAGTGGAAGGTGTCCCTGCCCATGGCAGGGGGGGTTGAAACTAGATGATCTTTATGTTCCTTTCAACCCAAACCATTCTATAATTCTATGATTCCTAAGATATAAAGCATGAAGTGACGATTGCAAGCTGCATCTACCTTTTTGACTGACTCTCTAATTTTATTTTTTAAAAGATTATCCTCTCTTTCCTCTCTGCAGTCACAAATTTGCTACATCATAGAATAAACTTTGGAGCAACAGTTTCTATAGGTTAGGAAACGTAATAAAGATTCATGTATGTGAACCAAAGATTTCCCAAGTCCATCAGTATAGCTGGCATCTTAATTTGTACCATAGGGGCATCCTCCAACAATATGTTATAGCAGCTGAACAGGATGGAAGAGAGGACAGATTTATGGTCTCTCCAAAAGTGAGGTCTCTGGGACTAAGAGGATCATAAAGTGGTTTTTCAGGTTCCATGGTCTATGCCAATTTTCTCTTGTGATGCAAAGCTTTCCACACCCTGCCTGCAGCTGGTCTCACAAACGCATATGCCTGTTGCCCATGATCCAAACCGCTTTGCAATAGGATCAAGGTAAATTATTTTTGAGTGGTAGTTGGTTATTTAAAATTTGTTTTTGTTTTTAAAAGCACAGTCATTTGATTGGTCTTATTTAGAATATTTTGCCAACAGATGCTTGCACAACTGGGTACAGAAAATTGTAGTGAGGGAGGATAGACAGAATGGGAACTTCTTATACTGCCTTTGTTGTACAGGACTGGCATCTAGTCACTGCCTAAGACTGGACGAACAAGGTTACTGATTACAGCAGTATCATTCCAGTTCTCTTGTCCCTTTTCTCGCTTTGGGATCAAAAAGTTGCAGTTGCAGGTCACACGTTTCCATGCAGAGAGAGAATTTTCCATCAATATTGCTGCCATGGCATCTGCTATGTGCACTAGATGTTAAGAAGGGGTAGTTTACTGGCCTACATTAAGTTAGAAGTGACCTTTGAGGAATATTCTATATAGGTCGCTCTAGGGGAGTTTAATTGGCTGCAGCTGAAGAGGTTGCTCTGAGCATTGCTTTTTTATCTTTGGTAGGTCTCCTGGCAGTGTACTAGAACAGTGACACTGGATGCTGGGTGTAGGCAGTGAGCTGCCTTGAGGAACACTGCTGGATAGGACTGCCTTAGCAGTCGGGCTGGTTCAAGCACAGCTGCCTTAGTACAGCACCGTGTCAGCTGCAGAGTTGGGTAGGCTGGGAACAGGGTGTTGTTTAGGATGCCAGGCACAAAGAAGACTGCTATTTATCCTTTCTTCAGAAATACACAGTAATTGAAAATGCTTCTGCAAAAATCTGTCACAAGCGTGTTGTGGCTGGCCTACTATCTTAGTCTCAATGGAGTTACATTAGCACTTTGTTAAATACTCCATTGATTTTAGAATTGCTGTAATGGCCTATAAGTATTGCAGGGTTCTGAGCGTCTGTATTGATCTCAGTGGCTGGTCTTGCACTGAGCCTAGATGTTACACAGCAGGGCTTCTTTCGAAGTTGTACTGTAGGATATTTGAAAACTCAGGTGCAGAATTGTGCCCTTTTGCTTGCTCAGCATGACTCTTTAGGCATCAATTTGCAACAGAAGTGTGGGACTGAGTCATATAAGATGCCATTTTTCCAGTTCTTTAATAACATTTCTATTATTCTGACAGGCTTTAGAACATTTTGTCTACTGTTAATACCTAGAGAGGTGTTCACTTGAAGACCTGTTTTATTAATTACAATTTATTCTTTTTTCTTTAGGAGAGGAAAGTCAACAAAATGATAAAACGAGATCTTGTCTCTCCGCTTTCTTTGTCAGGACTTTCAATTTCACTTCAATGAAATACAGCTGAATGCAGCAATCATTTGATGGCTGATGCTCCTATTGTTTGGGGAAGTAGCTACCAGTGAGTTAAATACAGGGAACCCAAAAGCTAAACTGATTCCTTTATATGTGTACTCTGTGAAGACACACTAAATGATCTCAACTTGGCACCACAGGTGCCTTAGTGTGCCTCAGTCAGAAGCACACATTTCAAAATGGCCTTGGCTATCCAACAGCCACATCCCTCGGCACTAACTCCCTGAAAAACAAGTTGACTGCCTTCAAATGCAGAGGGATGGAAAAAACCTATTGCAAGGAATAAACTTCCCATGTATTTTTCAGGGGTTTTGGCTATTAGGTGCTGATCCCTAAGAAGGAGGATTCTTTTTGTCTGAGAGGACTAGGCTCAGATTTTTAGACTTCTGAGGTGACTTTAGGTTTTCAGTCCATGAGTAATTGATCCCCCTTTCAGTGACTAACCAGAGTTAAACAGCAAGAATTAGTTTATGGTTTCTGAGAAAGAATAAATATGACTACAAGGTATTTTTTCGGAGGTATGGATGTGTCTCTATTTAGCTACAAATGACAACTGAAGAGGGGTTTCTCAGGTCCCTGCAGAACCCTGTTCTGTCCCAGTCATTCTCAAGGACATCCATCTGAAGTGCCAGCAGGGCTTGCTGGCATGGGCAGCGCACTTGGATTGCTGGTTATCACTGTATACCAGGTAGCAGATATGGACAACAAGGGAAGGACTGAAAAAGACATTCCTTGAATACTCCAGAACTTACTGACTGCCAAAGACAGAGGGAACACTGTAAAGTTCAGACTGGGAAATAATTATGTGGCAAAGAGGCACAAATGTTAGTATTTAGCATCTCCTGCAAAAACAAAACAAACAAAAACAAACCCAAAAAACTACAGAGACTTCTGTAAGACAAATCACTGACATTGGGGGAAAGATGATGAATAAAATGTATGTGTGCATTTCTGGTCACTCCTGGTCAAGAAAGGAGATTTCTATGTTGACTAGCTGCAGGAAAAGGCTGGCAGAATGGAGAGGTGGTAAGTCTGCTTTAGAAGGTGGGAATTCAGCTTCTTCAATGTAGGAGAAGGGAAGCTGAGAAGGGGCTTTCTCTCTATAAATTCATCAAATATATGTGAATAGTTCTAGGGCAAACACTGAACAAACAACAAACACTGAAAAAGTTCAAATAGCTGTCAAAAAAACATTCAAATATGATTAGAGGCTGGAAAATAAGCCTAATATTACCAAGCTTAAAGAGATTGCTATGGTTATGTTTATCAAAAAGGAAGGATTTACTCCGAATGTGTAAGTACCTCCCAGGAAAAATGCATTTGATGTCTAGGAATCATAGAATCATCAAGGTTGGAAAAGACCTCTGAGATCATTGTGTCTAACCTTTGACCAATTACCACTTTCTCAATTAGCCCATGGCACTGAGTGCCACGTCCAGTCATTTCATGAACACCTCCAGGGACAGGGACTTCGTCACCTCCATGGGCAGCCCATTCCAATGCTTAATCACCCTTTCTGTGAAAAAATTCTCCTTGATGTCCAACCTAAACCCCATCAGGTGCAATTTGAGGCTGTGTCCTCTCTTCCTGTCACCAGTTGCCTGGGAGAAGAGACCGACCTCCAGCTGGCTACAATCTCCTTTCAATCAGTTGTAGAGTGATAAGGTCCCCCAGTCTCCTCTTCTCCAGACTAACTCGGCAGCTTCCCATGAGCCTTATGCTCCAGACCCTTCACCAGCTTTGCTGCCCTTCTCCAGTCTCAATCCAGCACCTCAGTGTCTTTCTTTTGTAGTGAGGGAAACTGAACACAGGGTTTGAGGTGTGGTCTCACCAATGCCAAGTACCAAGGGACAATTACTTCCTGCTGGTCACACTGGTTCTGATACAAGCCAGGATTCCACTGGCCTTCTTGGCCACCTGGGCACACACACAGGCCCAGCACCTCCAAGTCCAACACCCCCAGATCCTTTTCTGCTGAGCAGCTTTCCAGCCACTCTGCCCCCAGCCTGTAGCACTGCATGGGATTGTTGTGAGAGAGCTCTCTCAAACAGAACAGGAAGATGCTGAGCAACCCCTGCCGTGAACAAAGCTCTTTCCCTGTTTCAGAGAGGAAACAGAGCTCAGGTCCTCCACATGAGGATTATCTGTTACAGCAAACCATGAGAGAATGCTGAATGCTTCAGCTCGTAGTACTCATCTAGAAGACACGGTTTTAGTCAAAAGCAGTTATTGCTCCACGCAAATGTGTGTTAGGTGAAGTTTCACAGACTGAAAGAGGTAAGGCCTGTTGTGACTTTGAGGTCTAAGAACATATCCTACAACACAACACAGAACATATAACTCTGCAGGAAATAAAACTCTGATAAAACCGCAAAGATGAACAAGCAAACACATGCACTTTCTCCTCCTTTTCTGAATAAGTTTGGTTCATTGATTCTGGCTGTTTTCTTCACTTATAGAGATTCTCCTGTTCTGAAATAAGTCATTGTCAATCTCTTGCTCCTCTGCTGCTTACGGAACTGTTCATGCCCAGCCTCTCCCTGGCAGCCATTTGGTTCCGTCCACCTGGTGGCACAAATGACATTTTACAGCTTTAGTCACCTTCGGTTCCTTCACCACTTTGTGCTACCGGAGCTCATCATTCCTTTTTCTCCTCACCTGCATAAACCAGCCTTGTGATTAACCTGGCTGTGTCCACAATGGACAGACCTGCAGGCAGGTAACTTTGATGTTGGATATCAGACACGCCAAACCTTACAGCTTACTGCATGCAAAATCCTTCCAGATAGCAGGGGACATTCCATTGTTTACATTTCATATCTGCTCCCACTTTCTAGCCCCAAAGTCAATTACTAACTGCATTTCCTGATAACTTTTTAACTTCAGAAATGTAGCAACCAATTATACAAATGCATACAAAATATTCTACAGTAAAAAAAAGACCAGATCATTATTGCAGAACTTCAATGCAGCTGACTTTTTATTTGAAAATTTATCAACTTGCCAACTAATAACTGGTAATTGTGACATGGCACAGGGGATATTTGCCAGGCTGGTTTTCATGTGGAAAAAAACATAATTAGGAGACAGTTTTGCTCAGAATTCATGCGCAGCTATCCCCTTGTGCTATGTGGAAAAGCAAAACTGACGCTGCCCCGTTATTCTGACTAAGCTCAGGATCTGACATCTTTGTGGGGTGATGTCAGGTTTGCAGGGAACTCTGCTTGTAAGCCCTGTGAGCAGAAGGTGCAGTCAGCCAGCACCGCTTTAAGTGACCAAAGGCAGCTCAGTGTGCTCAGGCACTCTTCCTGCCTGGGTTCCACTAGCTCACTCCTAAGAAGGCTCTAATATGCTCAGGGCAGGATGAGGACCATAACTGGTTCCTATGTATCATACTTCTCCCCAGTCTTCCTAATTTTCCTGTGGCATGTAAACATTTACCTGTCAGCTTCAGAAGCTGAAAATTGAGTGAGATCCCAGTAAATTCTCTCTGCAGCTTCATGAAGCATAGCTGCAGAAATGGGCAGTTTTATTCCTTCATTATGAACCTACCTCCATGAGTTCACCACAGGGTCTGATTCGCAATTTAATATCTCTTCTGCTAATAGTGAGAGGAACTGAAGTAGCTGCAAAGAAACTCAATTAGTATTGTAGCTAATAAAAATGATAGTTGTGATAGAAAAATTATTCTTAACTGCAGAATGTGCTTCTGCATGTTTTTCATTACTTAGCCTGCACTAACTCTTGTAATATAATATATCCCTGCACTTTCTGAAACACACGTCTTCCCACTGAGTAGCATCTAAAATTTGTGTTTATTCCAGAGTGGTTTTTACCGACAGTTCCTTTTGCCGGTATCATCTTCTTCCACCCGAGGCAATAGTGTAAACACAACCTAGTATTTTAGGCAATGCTACCTGCTTCTGCATATAAAAAAACTCCATAGAAGAGACCACATAATTGTCAAATGAAAGTTCTCTATGGACATGCTTCCTTCACTGTTCACCTGGCAAAGTAGTGAGCTTTTCAGTCATTAGACTTTCACAGACCTCTGGATGTCAACCGTGGCATATGTAGATTTGCCAGTGTTTTTCTAGTGTTTTGTTTTCTGAATAGGTTATAACCTATTTTAGTGCTAACAAAAGATGCTGAAATACATTAACGAGGGGATTTTTCACAGAAGCATTGATAGCATTCAGTGGCCATGGAGATTCCTGGAGAGGTTAGTGTATAATTACCACTTGTGACTGTGAAAAACTTCCTCTCTTGATGTCTTTTACAAATAATACTTTACTCTGGTGGTAATTATCTTCCACCTCTGACAGCAGAAAGAATCATTCTGTGTTTCAAATTGCTTTTCATATTTCTATTTCTGTAATTAAAAAGCCCAATTTATTATACAAGCTTAATAAAAGATAATTGGAAATAAACACAGTATTTTTAACTATAGAGATGGAAAAGAAAAGGAGATGCATGATATCAAAAAGACAAATCCTTTTTTCACCTGAATTTTCCAGAAATTTTGTGAGTGGACCTAAGTCCCACTGAGTTCAGTAAGTTGAGAGCTACAGTTTGGCCTTTCAGAGTGGGTTTTTATCTCCAACAAATGTTTCCCCAATAATCATGGTAATACTTTTACTGGCACAAATTGAAGGTTTGTTTATTTAAGAGCAATAACATGCCAGCATGAAAAGGTAACATTTGATTACACAAAATATCTACTGTGAATACATGAACATTTTTCTTTTCCTCGATGCTGTAGAAGTGCATACACTTTCAGAATGGCAAAAAAGAAAATAACCTGAAAGTTGATTCTGCCCTGGCAGTGATGAGGTAGAACAATCATGGAACACTAGGATGCAACTTCTGAAATAATTGGATTAACAAGTTGCTTATGCAACTTTTGATTAGTACGAAGTAGACTGTAAAAAAACGTGCTTGGGGTACAGTTCATCTCTGGTGTAACTCCACTTATCAGAGCCCAGTGGGAGTGATAAAAAAGAAAAAAAGAGATCCATTCTTCCATTAATAATTTATATTCTTTTCTTTGTAAGTGACCTACTAAATGGAAATATAAAGATCATCTGGAAATGTCTCAAATATAAAACTAGGTGCACAGTGTCTGTCTATATCTCACTCCCAAGACTTTCAGTTGCTTAACAAGAGAAGGTTTTTCTGGTTTGGGGGTACATGGTGAGGCCTTAGAGGAAAACAGAGACATAAGGCAGCAGATGTAGAAACAGCATGATCTTTTCCTTAGTCCTTTGTGATAAATCTCAGCCCATCTGAAGCAAGTTATGTTTATGGTGTGGAAATATGAAGATATTCTTAAAGGGTACATATTTTTACTAATCACATGAATACCAGTAAAATTTAAATACCCACCAAATTCTAGTTTCCATAGTCAAACTTCTCATTTCAGCATAAAGTGGAGATACTAACATAAAGTTTTAAATGATGAGATTAAAAGACCAACCCCACACACATGTGAAGAACATGGGGGATCGAGGGAAGGCAAGAGGGTAAGCTCCAGTAGCCCAGTCAGGCAAACAACCCCCACTCTGGGATGGGCACTGGAAAGTCCAGAGATTCTGAGAGTTGGCTACTTGAGGGACTGAAAATCTGGTGTAAATGACCCCTGGAGTCCCATGGATTCCCAGTAGGCAGCATGGACCTTCAGGTCCCTTTGGGATGGCCCTGGCAACAGGGAGCAGAGTCAGCCTCTCCCCTGCCAAGCTACTGGATTTGGCAACACCTAACAAAGTTCAACCTTTTTTCTTGGCAGTTTCACAAAGGAAACCATCTAAGGAGAGGAAGGATAACATCAGTACAATCCCAATCCATTAGCATGCTGAGTAGTGCTAAAACTCCTCCTGTGGTGGGCAGTACTCAGCAGAAGACAGAGCTGCTTTGTGATGGCAGGGAGAAGCACCACACAGCCACTGGAGAAGGCTGCCAAGTCTGAGAACCCTTCTGGACATGACCAGATGGGCTGACAGAGCCAGGTCTGGGGTGTCCCAGCCCTGCAGCAGCATTGCCCACACGCAGGGGAAGGCACATCGCATCCTCCTCTCCAGAGTTTCCAGAGGGGACAGCAAGGACGAGCTGGAGCTAACACAGTGTTCAAAGACACTGCAAACTCCAAAGCCTGGCTCCCTCCAGACGACCCTGACTGTTTTTAGGTCCTGTTGCTCCCTGAACTGAGGAATGAA
The DNA here is from genome assembly GCA_013397775.1 of Eulacestoma nigropectus. Lineage (NCBI taxonomy): Eukaryota > Metazoa > Chordata > Aves > Passeriformes > Eulacestoma > Eulacestoma nigropectus. The sequence continues at coordinate 64,541 of VZTE01005227.1, read as the reverse complement.
AGTGGCTGTAAAGGAAGAAGGAATTTGTTGTATAGGCTGGCTGGTTTGCATTTACATCATTGTTTTGTTTTCAAAGAAACCTGGCAAAATATTCCCTAAATGGATCTCTACTGTGGACAACTGAGTTCTCATTTTTATTGCTGAAGTTGGGTGCTGAGCAAGGTACCTGGGGCCTGGGAAATGTGCCAGGCAGGTGCTGCCAGGCAGGTGCCCACACATTATGCCTTGCTGTGCTGTGGGTAGTGCCAGCCCTGGAAAACCTGGGGATGAGGGCAAGGGAATGCTTGGGGGAGACTGAGTGCCCTTCTCTCCACAGCTGGTCCCTGTGTGGCTGAGCTGTCCCCTGAGGCTTCGTGGGGATGTCACAGGGGAAGTGGACAGGGGAGCAGATTTCTCACAGGCTGTGCTGTGCTGCTCTGGTGTGTGACCCCAAAGGTTCTCTCCCCTTGCTTTACAAGTTAAAGCATGCACTGTTCTGCTCCACAGCTGGCTTCATGCTAAGAGGTATTTTTACTGAGATTGATGGCAGCACTTATTTGCAGAATAATCATTTTAGGCTGTGTTTGAAGTGTTCCCTTTTTCCCTTACAATGATATTTTCTGTTTAGTTTTGCTGGAAGCATTTCTTAACAAGCTTCTTCAGCTTGCCTTGCAATCTCTGCAGCCGGGCAGGTGCTGGGCCACTACGGCTGTTTCATTGAACATCCACAGCTCTTTCCACAGGATTGTTGCAGTCCCCACGCCCATGGATGTCTCAGCATCTGTTTGGCTTTAAATTTGTGAGCCTTCTCTCACCACATGTGTTTGGACCATGTCCAAAAAGTCCACAAAAGAGATTTTTCAGGTGCTTATCTCTCCTAACTCAGTTGTGAGCTCTGTGTCCAAGCTCTCAGTTGACTTTTAAGAAACTTTTAAAGCAGCTCACAGTCACCCTTGCTGCTGTTTGGGACCTGACCCTGGAGGGAGCCAATGCAGGCTCTTGCAATACTGAAGTTGCTCCTTATTTTTCTGGAGTCACATGCTCAAGCCAAGCTTCTGACTTCCTGATGTATAAAATCTCCAGATGTTGGGATATTTCACTGGTGGAAACCTGAGGAACTTCAGTAACTCCAGGGTAACACAGGGCAACTGTGCATGGCTGTAGCGATCATATGGCTTGGGACTTTCAGCCACCACTGGTGGTAATTCAGTCCCCTTAGCCAATCTGTTTCTTAATTATTTAAATCTGTGAAACCAGTCTCACCTTCCATTCCTTTTAGAAATATCTAAAGAATTAAAAATAATGCCAGCCAAAACTTGCTCTTAAGCAATCAGTTTCCAGAATATTTTTTTTAATCTAAATGTCTTATTCAATTTCCAGTTGTTTTGGAGGTGCTATAAAATTGAACACATATTTCTGAATATTAGGTTCAGTATTTGGTACTTTTTCTCTGCAAGATAGTGGATTTTTTAAAACAGAGAGAGAATAAGTGGCTTTAAAATTTGTATGGTTTGCTTTTATATTTTGCATTTTCAGTAGGGGAACATACTTTAGAAAGTAAATTAATATCTTGACCCAGAGTAAAAATATGAATTCCTCATGAAATTTGCAGAAATTGTCTAGATCAGAAAAGCAACTACGTAAGATAAATGTGCAAGAAAGCCTGAGTTATGGCTTTCTTACTGAAACTCAATCACTCCTTGTCAAGTTTGCACGGGAAAAAGTTGATATTCAAGGGACACTAATTCAAGGGACACTAACCATCCACTTTTATAAGCAGATAATGGAAGAGCTTTGTAGGAGATACACAATTATTTCATGTTAAAATTCTTTTAACCATTTAGCATGTGCAGCACTACCACTTTTGAGTTTGCTCAGATATTCACATGAGTAAATTTGATCCCTTCACTGTACTGTCCTTTTAATATCCTCTCTCCTACAAGTTTTCGATTTATTCCAATTTCTCTGGTATGCTTTTCATAACTATAGTATATTCCAATATCAGGTTTTATAATTACTTGTACTCTATTCATTTCCAAATTTATATTTCAGGCTGTATTGCCTCCCGTGCTACAAGGAACAGATGATTGTACTGAAAAGCAATCTAAGATGTACGTTAAAGTTATTGCAACAGTAGTGTAGGAAATCTAGTTTAATTTGGGGAGTGTCTGGGGTGGCGGTTGAAGAGCATGGGGGAATTATTCAACAGGGAACTGGTAAAATGACTTGATACATCTACAGACAGCTACTTGTTAATGTGCTGAGTGGCAGGTGGGTGTGTCTGCCGGCATTATATTTGGTTTTACTGAAATTAAATGTCAGCGCTGGAGGACACAGAAGGCACAGAGTTCCCCCACACTAGTATTACAAGAAATGTTGTGTTTTAGGTCTGACTCTGGAGAACTCAGTGCTGCATGGATGTGGTTCTGCACTGAGCGGCACCCCAGGATGTCAGAGGAAAACACAAGGCTCAGCTCTGTGACTGAACCCATGAACCCTGATCCACCTGAGGACTTAATTTCATATTTAAATTTAAATATGTGAGCAGATGCTTACAGCTGGGGCAGATTGCATGTGTGCTGAACACTAAGCCAATGTTTAAGTGCTCCAATGCACTGTTAGGCCTTAGTATACTCAAAAGCTGAGCTCTAGGTGGCTCGGCACAATGGTAATAAGTTATGGGTCAGAAGGATGCTGATTCTTCAGTCTAGAGAGTAAATATCTCACAAATATGAGGAAAATCACAACGTGGGCATTTTTTAGACAGGGAAAACTGTAAACTGTGTTCAAAGATTAGTGGAGGGTGAGCTTAGCTACTTGCAGAATCATTTGTTTCTGCAGAGCAAAATATTATGACTTTTATGATTTGGAATGGCAGACATGAAACAAATTTCAGTGTACTAATGTTCAGAAGGTAAAATGTGTAGTTTGTTCAAAATTATGAAGGATTACAGTAACTGTGCTGTTTGTAACATGGGAACCTGTGTGAAATGAGCACTGAGGAGAAGAGAGGTAAGAAAAATACAACATAACTCTTCAGGGAACATACTGAGGGAAATGGAGATTGCAAATGTGGTGGGAGTTGACAAAAGATACCAGCACTGATAAAAGAGTTCTCAAAAGGCACTGAAGTAGTGATTTTTGAATCAAAAAAAGGCATATACTTTCAAAAAAAGGGGCTTAACAATGACTTTTGTAGAAGAAATGGAATAAGAGGTAGTACAATGAGCACTGGAAGTGGATCAAAAGAAAAAGTGATCTTTTTTTCCTAAACAGAGCAGTTACATTCATTGAGTTCATAAACCAAATAGCATAAAGAGGAAGGAGCACAGGAAGGTGGGGAGGGGTGGCAGAAACTGAGCCAGAGGGAGGAAGGGAGTGCTGAGAGCAGAATCCTGAGTTCAGCGTGTCACCAATGGCATCAAAAAGAAAAGAAAAAACAAGAAATGAAGGAAAAATGCAAATTTTTCTTAGCTACCATTCTGTAAAGAACAAAGTTTTGTTGGGAAATAGGTCACAAAAGATTTGAAGAGGTGAGGAAAGAAAGCAGGACCTTTGTTTGCAAATGCAGCATAAAAGTAGGGTTGTTCGGACAGAAACATTGTGATCAGAGAGGAGACTTCTGAGGCTGGAATGGACAGTCTGCTGCTTTTCAAAGTCTCATTGTATCTAAGATCAAAGGATGGCCAGAGCATTGTAGGATCATTGCTTACAGATAAAAGTCAGACAAGTTTTGAGACAGGCATTTTCATTATGAAGTGGGGGATTAACAGCTGAATTAACATTCGCAGTGGCTACCATGCTTAGGAGTGGATGAAGTATAATTGTTTGTTTGCTTTCTACTATTTTCCATCCCTGGGGTATCCGAGTGACTGCCATGTAAAACTGATAGCTGAAAACTGAAATCCAGAGGGCGGTAGAGGGTAGCCAGCCTTCCTGACAAGAAGTCCTGCTAGTTTGAGAGTACACAGGGAAATTTTATATCTGGTGCCATCCGCATGGTTCTTGTGCCCATCTGACTTTGGGGACCAGAGCCTGATTTACACCCCACTATGTCCCCTGGTCCCTGGGTGGCTCAGCCCCAGTTACATGCTCTCCCTCTGCAGCTGCAGGGCAGTGCCTGGCCCTCCCATGCCCCACGGCTGGCCCAGGTGGGGACACCCAGCCGGAGCAGCAGTGTCCCCCCTCTGACACCTGTCTGGGCTGGCAGCCACTGCTCCTCCTTGCCATGCTCTGGAAACATGAGGTGCCACTGCATCCATCCACAACCATGGACCAGGCTTTACAAGTGCTGAACATGTCCTGCAGCCCAATACTCTTCAGACACCACAGTGTCCATGCTCTGATACTGGCAGGCTTCAGGAGCATCCCATCATTGTGCCTGAGCTGTTTGACACTGCTCAGCTTCTGCTGGTTTGAGCTGCACTTGGAGAAGAATATTGAGATCTCAGGGCCTAGTTGGTGACTATGGGGACACTCTGCCCCCAGGAGGTACAGGATCAGGCTTCAGAGCTTAGACTAGATGCCTAAAATGTCTGTCTGACTGTGGCTTTCCTACAATAAGTAAGAGCTCTCCTAGCTACAGTAGAATAAAATTCTGAAAAAATACTCTCTGGGTTTTTTTTCTAATTCTTGCTTGCCCCGCCATTTCTGTGACAAATACCTTTCCTGCAACTGAGGTGCTGTGCATAGAAACAATTTGCATGGAGTAGTTTGGTCAGTAGGCTGGTTTAGGAATTTATAATTAGGGCTACACTGATTAAAATAGGAGAAAATTTAATTACAGTCTTGCGGGTCCATGAAGTCAACACTTCCTACCTCTTAATCTGATAGTTGACTAATGATCACCACCTTACTCTAACTAATTTCTCCACATTCACAGAATAGTAAATGTACAAACAATTCAGCTGAATTTTAGGCATTTCAAGTATGTGTATGTGGCATTAATTTACAATTGTGTTCAGTACAATATTTCACCTAAACATTAGCAATGCTATCTGGTAAGTTTTTCTTTCTTACCCAGAAGTATTATTACTGAATCATCTTCTCTAGAAAGAAAACAATCATTAATCTGCTGAAAGTGAATCTATGAGAGTAAACAGAATCATTAAGAATGTTATATGGAATCAGAATATCTTTATCATCTGAGTAGTGCCCCACTTAGGCCAAGAGAGACTATGGCCTTCCATTGTACAGGAAAATAGAGAAAAATTTCATAAAAGCTACTTGGTAAAGGCTTTGATTTTTCTCAGATAATGATGTGATTTCATTACCTTTACATACCCATATACACTGAGCTTAATTTTCATGTGAGAAAATCACAGTCAGTGGCAGGAACATTTCTATTTGGCTGCAGCTTCAAAAAGGGAATGAAAAATTTAGAAGGTAAGATCAATAGCTGGAAAATGAAGTTCATCTTAACAAGGAAACTTAAGGCTTAGAGCCATGCAAAACAGCTGGAGAAGCTGTGACTTTCAAAATCACACTGGATGAGAAATGATAAAGTTCTACTGAATGAAGCAGCTGCTAAGCTAAAACAAAGAAGTGCCAAAGGAAAAAACTCACCTTTCTTCCCCCATTCTCAAACAACTTAGAGATAAGAATTTGGCACAGTGGCTCAATCAACCTTCCATCCCCAGCTGTACAGGCCAGATGTATCTGCAGAGCACACACCTTCCCATCCTAGTGCACCAGGTATCGAGAAGCCTTTAAGGAGCACAGAGAAGCGGCTTGGAAGCTGACTCCAGAAAGGGAAGAAGGCACTCAAGAGTAGTTTTTGATTTCCTGAGTATTTGTATCATCTGGTGGAAATGTTGTAGAAAGGAGAGGAAAAGGATTTTGGTCGCCTGCCCGAGGTGGAGACTCATAACCACGATTGAGTTCAACTGAGGGGCACCACAATGGTGGGGAACTGGAGCACTTGCCTTGTGAGGAGAGGCAGAGGGAGCTGGGGATGTCTGGCCTGGAGCAGGGATAGGCTTTGTGGGCTAAAGAGCCACTCCAGGTGCCTGTGGGAAGGCACTGAGGAGGCAGAGGCAGGCCCTGCACAGCAGGAAGGAAGGAGGAAGAGAGACAGCAGGCATGACCTGAACCAGGGAGATTTAGACGGGAAAGGAAGGAAAGGGAAGGGAAACCTTTTTCTCCACGGGGACAATGAAGCTGTGGGTTGGGTTGCCCACAGAATATGTGCAGTCTTTATCCTTTTAGGTTTTCAAGACTCAGCTAGATAAAGGCCTGAGTAACCTGGCCTTATCTAAGAGCTGACACTGCCCTGTGGAGGAGGTTGGTCTAGAGACATCCCAAGGTCCCTTCCCACCTGAATTTATTGTATGAAATACAAACATGCACACACACAAAAAAAACCATAGATGAAAGGTCTGTGTATGAAGACTGATGTGAGTACCTCGCCCTAGGAAATATTTTCAGACCCCCTTCACACAAAATATTTCAGATACAGGTTTCACTTCAGCATTTCTTTTTTGCTGACCTCTCTCCACACTCACAGTGCTGCTGCAACAGTTCCAGACTAAGGTACCCATTTCCTCCTGTGTGCAGAAAAGAGAATCTGTGTCTGGGACATAAAATGTGGCAGTACTGTGTGAGAGAATATACAAATGCATTTGGGAGCGTGGTCTGGAGTGTGTAATAAGCCAGATAATAAGATAATAGCTACTAATTCATTTCCCTATATTGCAATTAGTTTGCAGACTTTATCTGCTACTTTGGAAGCTGTACCACGCCTACCCATTCCAAACAAAACACAGTCCTGTAGACTGTTTTCTAATCCTGCAAATTAAATGAGCTTAATTCTTTTCCGGTGGCAGATTCCACATGTTAGAAATGGTTGGTCCCGGAGGAAGCTATAATGGCAGGCTCCAGATGGACCAGTGACAAAGTATCAAACAATAATCCCACTCATGGGTTTGAAGATCAAATCCTATATTGCTCTGAAAGACGTAAGTACAGTTTGATGACTAAATCCCAAAGCATTTTGCTCAGCTGCTGCATAACCCTATGTACTGTAGAAACAGGGAGCTTCGCCTCTGTGCATGCTCACAGATGCCTTATATTTGAAAATATCGAGCATTTTGGCATCTGTGCTACACCTGAGTGCTTTCACGTTTCACAAAGTGGATGCTGTGCCATCTGTCTCAGCACGGATGTTTGGTGTACTAGACATGCTCTCAGCCTAGCTCCTGGATCAGAAATTGGGATCCTCACTTGAAAGAAGGGAAAGGAAAATCCTGTGTTGCAGTCCTATATATAGGACTGTTGATATATTATGCAGCATCTGAGTAAAATGCTAGCTAGGTTGTAAAATGCCTACACTGGAATCTGAAATGCCAGAGATCCCCTTCCCAACATGTTCTCTTGTGGTGTAGGTAGCAATCCAGTTTCCTTGCTGGGAGCTTTCTTTGGTTGGTTTTGCAGCCGGGACTGCACCGTAACCCGTCTTCGACAAGGGCGACAGCTGGTGCTATGATTCAGTTAGCGAGAGGTGCCTCTGCCCGAAGTAAGGTGCAAATGAGACCATGTGCCAAAATCAGTAATATGGATTTTATTTAATAGTGAGATAGAGAGACAGAAAGAAATAGAAAGGGCTGGGGTGGGGTGGGGGAAAACAGTTGTTCTTCTGTGGGTACCACCTTTATACAGCCCAAGTTCTGGGTATCCACAGGGTGGTTGCAGATGCTGTTCCCATAACTTCAGTGATATGTGTATGAGCAGTTGCATCCTTTCTCACAGTTTGCCACAGTGGGAATTTTTGTCTGGATACATTAACCAGGATGTGTGAACCAGATCTCGCCTCGCCAGGTCGGGGATTAGCACCTTCCTATTGCAAATTCCTCCCTTCTGTGCCTATTTCAAGTACCTGCTGTGGCAGCTTATCTGATGGCAAGATCCTTCTGTGGCCCTGACAGTGTTTTGAGACAGTCTACTTTTTAAGTCCTTACAGCCTGTCCTCAGCCTGGCCAGCAGTTTAGTCTCCTCTAGGGAGGTAGTTCTGAAACTCCGGTTTCAAAATATGCAGAGATGAAGACAATGAAACAGCCTGCATCTTAGGTGAGTTAAATACCTTGCAACTGCACGAAAGGGATGGATGAAGCCTGCTACTTCCAGGGAAGAAAGATTTACCCTTGGGCAGTGAGTATCTCAGTCAGATTCCTCCAGATGGGAAGAGATGGAAAGGAAGGAGAACAAGGAAAAAAATAAAAAGGAAAAACCTGTTCTGTCTCCTCTGGGCTAGATAAGCAGCTTCCCCTTCAGCAGGTTTATTCTGTGATCCTTTCTTGAGGCATATCTTCAGATAGGGAGCCAGGTTCCTAAAATGGGGCTGTGAGACTGAGCACCTTGTCTCTTTGTAATCTGGGCTGAGGTGTTTGTAATTCAGAAGCAGCACATACCTCATTCCTCAGGAGTATTTCCCTTCACTTCAGGGTAGGCATAGATTACATAGAGTGTTTGATCAGGTTTTATTTTAAATTGAGCCTCAGAGTCTCTGATGTTCTATAAAGGGCCAAGCACGCTGACGAGTCTTTCTGAAGGACAGCCCTTATGCAAACACAAGTGTGGTGCCTGCAGCCAGATCCCTTAATAGCTTTCCACCGCTATTTTATTTTCCTCACTTTTACCTCTTGGGCACTTTAAAGTGATCTTTACTTTATCCCACACCTTTCTGTTACTCAGTCAATCAAGAAAGGATGGACAAAAGGATGCTCAGTCCTTTACACCCTTCTAAGTTAGTTGTGCTTTTTCAAGTACTCATTGTTATCATGAGTTATTTTTACTAAGAGTTACTTTTATGAAGGGATTTAATCAGTGTAATGTCTATTATGGCTAATTTACAGAATATAGAACAGTTGCCTTATAGGAGGCAAAAGCTGAAAATAAGAGAATACTTAAAATTTGGAACAAAGACGGCTTTTTAATTGACTCTTGATAGAGTATAAACCATTGGGATTGTGTTTCCAGGCAACAAGTTACCTAACTATATGTGACCAGTAAAGACAACTGCCATCTTTAACTGTTGTTAAAAGGATCCGTGATGCCTGCAGTCTTTTTTATAAGCCTGGAAGGGTGGGTAACCTCCTCCTTTTCATGTTTAGCCAGAAGATTTGCTGGTACTATCTGTCCTAGTCCATCAAACTAGATCACTGACCTGACATAATGAAATCATCATGCAGGTTTTCTATTTCACTGAATATTTTCCCCTTTCCCTCCTAGAGAAACAAAGGCTTTTCTCCTTAGGTAATACCCACTCCAAACAGGCATGTCATGACCTATCAGTTTTTATTTCCTCCCACTCCTGTTTTATCTCGTAGAAGAATGAGATGCTCTTTTCTGAACTCATATCCATTAAAAAAGAAAATCATGTAAAATAGAACACTTATTAAAATAGTTATTAGAAATTCTGCTTTGCCTCCTTAGACATACAATTCCCTAGCAGAGCTGTTGCTCTGGTGTGCTGGAATGGGAGACAAAATGTGGACTCTTGCCCACAGAGAAGTCACATGATGCCTTTTCTGAACAAATTGTCATTCAGGATGTTTAATTACTTTCAATTTGGAAGCACAGGATATAACATACCCCATGGTGACGCTGCACACATCTCTTAGATTGGACCAGAGTTTTATTATAATTTCAAAATTACAAAAAAGAAAGTCCTAGGACAGAGTTAACATGAATCTAATACCAAATAACTGACATGAATCTAATACCAAATAACTGACATTTTGCTTTGACAGCTCTAAAGCAAATAGACTTGTTTTCAGTGTGCAAATGAAAACTCTGTAGGATGTAAATTACAGTTTTCCTGTAGTTTTAGAAGTATCTGTAACAGATTTAAGAAATGCTTGAGGCACACATTTACATGGTTAGGGCTATGTCTAGCCTGCTCCTCTCAGCATTTGAAGATTTCTCAGTGAAGGGAAGGAGAAGGGTGCTGAGTGTCACTGGCGAGAGCAGGATAAACACACACTGTAATTCCAGGAGCTGGCATTGGCGCTCAAAGCACGAACCTTGCTGAACACCCTTCCCCAGCATCTTCTGCCTGATCTTGTTAGTCCACTGCCTTCATCCTTGTGCTTAAATTTCTCATGCAATAATGTAGTGAGCACTTTGTCACCTCTCCCACTTCAGACTGAGCTTGGACCAGCTCCCTGTCCCAGTCTGCCACTCAGCTGCACGTAGCTTTGTGCCAGGGTGGAGAAATGCAACAGTAGGCAGGAGAAGGGGAGGAAGTCAGCAGAAGTGGAAGAAGTCATTAGGACAATTTTCTTAGGGTCAATGATGGCAAATGCCAGCTTAAAGCACTTGTGAACTTCTGGCCTGAAATGGCTCATGAAAAAGAATGCCTTGGAATTCAGCAATAATACACATTTTTGTGGCAGAAGGACAAATCACAAACAAAGCTTTTCTCTATGTTTAAAGATGGTATCTTACATAATTAAAAAGTAAGGCACTAGCTGCAGCTACTTGAAAGATTCTTAGCTCTCAATAGATTAACACAATTTATTATAGCTTCTTTATTCTATTCTCCAGTTGCACAGGTCTTGGGTTCAAAGTATAGTGTTTCCCTGCAAATTCAGACTGCAGTAAAGGATTGAAACTATCCTTCATCCAGCGAACTCTGACTGGATCGACCCAAAGTCCATTTCAGGAAACGCATTTCTTTAATTTTACCTTGAAATCATATCATGGGTTGGATACAGCTTTCAAGGGGGAAAGATTATTATTATAAATAGATAACATGGGTTCAGGCTGTACCATTTGTCACTTCAATCTCAGTTAGGTCTATAATAATGTTTGTGCTCAGAAAATCCTCAAGAGCATGAGAGTGCATTTGTATGGCCTGTTAGGCACAAAATTGCCTGTTTTATTGGTGCAATACAGGTGCACCTTTTAAAAATTTTATTCCCTTTGTTTATAACTGATCAACTGAAAAAAATCAGAAAGCAGGCGTGACACACTGCCTGGTGATATGGAGATAGTGTCTGCTAAAGCAATGTACACATAATTTAATATGTCACTTTTCTTAACATACTAATATGCTGCATTTCTTCAGCCTACTTATCAGAATTCTTTCCTAAGCAACATCCACACCGAAACAGAGCCAGAGGCATTGAAGCAATGGTATTGCATTACGATCTCATGAAATAAATATCAGCTTTCCTTCCTTAAATGGTTTTGTTACTGAACAGGTTGAACTCTTCTACAAGGATATAGGTTAAGAAGTGCCTGCACTGTGTTTCAGTACACAAAAAACCTCTAATTGTTTCACCTATATGGTTGGCTAAATCACACCACAATATTTCAGCATCCTGTGTTTTTGTTCGCCTCAGCACCAGTTATCAGCTTAATCATAAGCATCACTGTTGTGATCATGAGCTCATGAGTATATATCTTGGCTTTTGAGAATGTGCATTACTTTGTTGTAGTCCCACAAATGCAGTTCCGGTTTCATAGTTCAGGCTGTAATAATGCAACCACATCCTGATTCATGTACCCTTTGCATTTGACCAGAAGCATTCTCACTGACAAGGTGTCTTCCATTGCTGCAGGTCCATGGGCCAGGATATCATGCTGCCAGTAGCTCTCATTAGGATAAGGAATTAACCCTTTTTTATCTCTTTCTGCTAAAGAGAATGGAATCCTCAGATAGTTTACAGCTCAGAGCCAAGCTCAGTGGTCTTACGCAGGAGCTTCAAGAAGGCAGCAGGTCTTCCTTTGGATTTTCAGAATGGAAGGACACAAGGTCTGGGTAAGCTCATGACAGATCCTGTTTTCCCCTTGCTTTCACTGCTGACAGCATTGTGTGCCTGCAGGAATCATCACTTCCAGCTGGCAGAAGCAACACAGCTACAGCCACTCCATCTCCAGTGCTCCCTTCCCCTTCTTAAAATTTAACCTGTTCTCTGAGGCACTTCATTTTCCCATATTTTGCATATACCTACACTAGCACTAATATCGTATTGTACCACACCTAAAACCTAGGATATTTTTGTTAATGGAAAAGCTTTTGCAGCAGTATCAAATGAGAGAAACTGGACAAACACAAAGGTAGTTTCTAATTACTTATCTGGATAGATACAATTTCCAGAGTTAAGCAAGGGTTTATTGTCATACACTGGCTATATATGGTCAGATATATATCAGAGCCTTTGGACTGAAACAGAAACAAAAAGGATATTACACAAGATCCCCTAAAAAGTCTGTGCTGGGACTAGAAACTGAGCTGAAAATGTCCTCACTCTGAAGCAAAGCCACTGTCTACCTCTAATTCTTAAAGTGGCTACTGCAAAACACACATTTTTTACATAGTAAAAAATAGTAGTACATATTGTGCATAGTACATAGTACATATTGTACATAGTACATTGAACTTCTAACAATATTTTTTATTAGAACAGAACAGTAAGTATTTTTTTCAAGTGAGAAACTAATAAGGGGCTGAAAACAGAAGACTACAAACCTTCATCTCCTGTACTGGGTTGGGCAGGATTTTCTTTCCAGCCCTGTTTTTAGTCTGGAACATTTAAATAGCCTGCTGCTTTGGATCAACTTCCACCACCCCACCAGGTACCTCATAAAATTTCCTTTTCTTTGGCTCTGGGCTGTATGTGTGTTTTCTGCTCCCCTCTACCTGTTTCTCCACCTTAGCAGTTCCCTGCCTGCCGAGTCTGTCCCTTCCCAGATGCCCAGCTCTGCTCTCCTTCACCTTCTCCCTGCTGAGCAAGTTCAGTTGCTATCAGAAAAGAAGCAACTGCCACGTCTGTAAAACGTTCCTCTATTGCCAAAGCCCAGTGGCAAAATGGTCAAGGCAAGGCAGACAAGCAGTCTTCTTACCTGCTACCAGCCACTGATTTTTAAAAGGAACATGAAAAACACTAACTGCAAACCAGAAAATTAAACAGATGCTATTCATCACAATCCCACCTGCAACATCTGGACTGCAACACCATCCTCTTTCTACCTCAGCTCTTCTCTCTCCTCTACACCTTTTTCCTGTATGCCCATCTCTCACTGTCACCCCAAATCCTTTCATATTTTCTGTAATCTATATCAAAAGAATTTAATTTTTATTGAGCTTTTCCCCTCTTGTTCCAAAGATTTGATGTTCCTCAGATCATCTTTTTTTTTTCTGCTCACTTGTAAATTGCTTTCCATTCAAGAAGACTTTCTTTTCTTTGCTTACCTGAAACCTGATATGCTGTTTCTGATTATTTGTCTTCATTCTGAATCTACTCATGTCAGTCTTTCATTTCCTGACAAACTCTGTGCCCCTGGCTTGCACACATTTTTAAACACCAGTTGCAGTGTATCCAGACCAGATCCTTGCAGGGAGCCTGTCCTGTAGGTGGGCTGACATCAATTTTGATTTATTTGCAATTATGCCACTTCAGAATTCGATTCCTCTTTTTTTTTTTTTTTCCTCTTTCATTTAAATTTGGTCTAGTTAAAAAAAATCCCAACGACGATTGTCTACCTCACCATTCCTGGTTTAGTTTGCAATTAGGTAACAATGCCTAATTCTCCCCTCTTTTTTCCTGTTGCTGACAAATAACTGACTGCTGTGCCTTTTCAGGACTGAAGCTGCCTTTTTTTCTCTTCTGTTGCTACTATGCTCACTAATGTCTATTCTCAGACTCCTTATTTACTTTTTTCCCTTTATACTCCAGAAGTTTTATCTGATCTGTCAAGCTTCCTTTATAATTGTGTTCATATTCTTGACCTTGTCATATGTTATTTTCTTTATAAGAACATGGGAATTGCCAAATCAGAAAACAAACACTGATTCATCAAGCCTACTAGCTTGTCAAAGAGGGCAGAAAAGGCTCACAGGATATCTAGACAGGAATAAAATATTATATAAGAGGATATAAATCCTCTTTGCCTTCCAGCATTGATCAGTTTGAGCCCTCAGGATTTAGTTTATATCGTTTACTGTTCTTATTTCAGCTAGTATGAACTACATATGGCCTTTTTTTGTGCAGGTGTATTTTATGCTGGTAAAATTTTACCATTTTTATGTTTTGGTTAAAAACTACTGTGTTGGTTATTTACATATTATATGAGAAGCCTTTTTTAATACTAAGAAAACACCTGCTTACAAAAAACCGTCCTGGTCTACCTACGTATAAACAAAACAATTGGAAAAAAGTTATTTCATTTTATGCACTTTCTCTGAAACAGGAACCTTCCTCTCTTGGTTTTTGTGTTTATATATGACTCCTAAATTTTTCTTAAGAACATTGAATGATTTGAATCTTGCTACCACTCTGTCTGGACTTGTGGTCCAAGATATAAGAAGAAAAAGAAACAGCTTCCCGAATGGAAAGGAAAATTACTTCTCTAGATCTTCAGCAGGAGAATACACAGGACAGGGTTGCAGGGTTATTTCTGATAAAGCTCAGTGGTAAGGCAGGGAACTGAGACAGTCACTTTAGAAAGGTAGACTTGAGAAGACAGGTTTAGATAGAAAGTTTTGGATAGCCTTTAGCTAGACGATGGTTTTGTTTCCTTAAAATTTCTGCCTTTAGGATGAGACAATCACCAAGATGCCACTTTCTAAGGAACTTCTCTTAAATGAATACCATGGATAGAGTGTAACTTATGGGTTTTTAGGTACCTTACAGTCTTTACAACTTTTTCCCTCAGTTATGAAAAAATGCTTGCAAATGGGATATGTAGGTGCCTTTTGTGGGTAAAACCTGTGAAGTGTTCTTTTCAAACAGATAAGTAAAACTCCAGCAGGAAATCAGCCGTGTGCTGCAGTGCTGCTCCAGTTGGGAGGTGGTTGTCCTGTTTGGAGGCAGTGCTCTGATACAGTCCTCCTTTCCACTTTGAACCTTCACTCATGGGTTGAAACTAAGCATTATCTGCCTCAGCTGCAGAAAGAAGGCTCCCCAGTGCCAGCAGAGCCATTGCTTTCCCAGATGGCCCAGTTGGCACAGCAGTGTCCCACAAAACCAGCCATCACAGCATGTCATGGGCCAGCTGGGAAACCTTGGAGAGTTCATCTCAGACCCCCTTGAAACACTCTTTCCCAAATGCCTGAGGGACCATCATCAGTTCACGACTGTTTACAAAGGTGTGCTTTGAGCAGTTCATGGAACATTATCAGTTAGGTCAGTTGAGTCATCATTATTTGTAAGTTGAGTCTGATTAGTTGTGAGATCAAAATAGGAAAGCTCAGAGTAATGTACTGCATGTTGTACTACACTTTAGGTAAATAAGAACAGCTGGGATAGAAATCATAGAGCAGAAATTAGGTTTTTCCCTCTTTAGCTTGTAGGTGGAGGTAGATATTTTTTTATCTCCACCTACTAGTACTAAGACTCAAATAACGTAACTAGCTTGTCATATAATTTAACTTTACCAGAGCTAGTAAAATTTTCCAGTCATCTCAGTTCCCTCTGGTATTTTCAGCTGAAATAGGTGATGAGTGAAGTATTTCCCTGCTTTAGTATCACGGGGTGATCTGTGGCCTTCCTTTAAGCCTCCTGGATTATTTTCCCTCTTTTCTACTGAAAAGAGTGCACAGCACTTCCTCTTTCTATAATTTATTGATATGACCTTTGACAACTTTTATGTACCGAAGATGGTGTCTAAGCATTGCCCACTATTTCCTCTTGTTTCCTACCAATCGCAGCCCTGGAGGAGGTTTGAGTATTTCAGTTTCACTGATTGCATATGAGCAGGAACTTCAGCTGCCATGTGTTGTTTTCTAACACACCCTTGTTAATCAGAGAGGCACCCAGAGAGACCAGCTGTGTGCAACTGAACCTCAGCCATCTAGCCGAGGTGTAGCTGCTGTGTTTCAGCTTGCCTGGATTCCTTCTCAGGCCCCTCACTCTCCCAGAAGAAATTCAGGAAGGGCACTGCTTGTTCTCCCCTTTTAGTGAGGAGGAGGGTGCCAGTGTGCATGTCCACATTCTGACTTTCTACATCAGGAGGGTGAATTCTTTGTTTGAAGCATGTTTTCTATATCTAACTGAAAAATGTTTGGTCGTCATTTGGTATCATTTCACTCTTGATGTGTAAGGATTTAAAAATGAAAGGAGAGCTGGATCTTAAGCAGAATAATAAGACATTTGGTCTGAAGGATAGCTCCTACTGACTTGTAATGGTTATGAGGCTGAAGAAACCATTTGCTCTCGAATGCTTAGCAGCTGATTCAACACACGCTGATTAAATAAAGAAAAGAGAGTGGAAGGATAATAAATAAAAAGGGTGCTGTGATGAGAGTTCTAAGGAAATGAAAAACACTTTATTGATAATCAATCTATGGTAGATTTTGATAATGAACTCCTGTATAATAAGCAACCCACGTGCTCACCCTGCCACTGAAATTCTAATGAGGAAGATAATAGATCCAAATTAGAAGTTTGCCAGTGAGCCTGTTATTAAAACAATTAAACATTTTAAATGCAAGTAAACAGAAGTTGGAATCCCTATTTTGCTATTAGGTTATATACTATCTTCCTTTTGTTTCCTTACTAATATATGGGCAAAGTTACCCTTTGGATATATACCTTTAAGAATTTTATGATTACTTTCTTAAAGCAGGTGAGACTATTGTGGATGAAATGGGATTAAACATTGACATAAGATCAGGTAATTATGTTGTATGGGACAGGTAAAAATAAGTTTCATATTAAGACACAGAAATATGGATATGGAAGTCCTTCTGCTCTTAAAAGTTATAAGCTCTATTGAGCTATATTCTATTGCAAGGCAGCAGGTCCGTATGTGGCACAGTAGTTAAAAAATAAGTCTATTCACCCAGGGGTTAATCAGATTTCTTCTTGCATCCAGGCAGCTCTGATCGTCCCCTTACTGAGCTCTGCTGGAATGAGCATTGACCAGAGTCTTTCCCACACTGGAACAACAGTGTTTTCCCAGCTCAAGCCCACCTCCTGACAATGCCCCTATGCTTAATTACTTGCCATAATTCTGCCTCTGTGGCTGTAATATCCTCCATCAACTGCTTCTCACCAGCCTGTTGAGAATCTGCCTTTCCACCTTATTTAGCTACTGTTTAGCTTGCCCCTTGTTATTCTCATTTTCTTTTTCCAATGAACTTACTGCATGATTGATTCTTGCTAATTCTGCCAGACAGTCACTAACTGTTGCCAACCAGGCTTGTCACATCACTTCAGCAATTTTATACTTTGCTTTTCTTCAGCTCTTGTTCCCACTGCTGCCAGCACTGAAGCCAGGGCCCAAGAGGTTGCCTGAAAGCTGAAATGGGTCAGTGTGGCTCCATGCACCATTTTGTGTCGCAGCACTGTCTCCTCTTCCCTTTTGCAAATGAAGGTTAGGCAGTTGAGCAACTGACTTGGAGGTGGAAGTGGGTTTAATCTTTCCTTTTTCTTTGAATAATTCAAAGTGAATTTAATATTTCAGCTTCTACCGCATTGGCAGAATACTCCATGCTTGGGAGTTGTGTGTTGGGAGGAAAACAAGAGGAAGGACATGAGAAAGGAAAAGAGAAGGACCTAACTGTTTACAGAATGCCTTTCATAACTTCATGAATTTCAGTTTTCCTAGGAAGTGACCCTTTAGGGCGAAGGATGACTCAACACAGAGCAAGTTTCACATGTACACTTGAGGTAAATAATGTGCTACTCCTGAGTGGAGAAAAGCCTTTGAAATTAGTAGTATTGGATCCTCAAGGAACCCCTGACCCCCCTCACCTCAGACCTTACCTGAATGCCCTACCAGGGCTCCAGGGTCTCAGCTCACCTCAGGACTGAACCTCTGGCCCATGCTACTTCCTGCAGTTACCCAGAAGGATATCTTAATATATGAAAAGAAAATTAATTGCATTTCAGAACACTGCAGCATGACCATCGTGTACGGACAGTTCTGTTTCCTCTGGAATTATGAAAAATATCTGTGCAGCTGCTAAGTGAAATCTTCATGATTTCAAAATCATGATTAAGGGAAAAGATTTAACAACTTTTAGTGCAGAAGAGATTTAAGTACTGAACTAAAATATAAAACAGTAGCTGCTTCAGTCTTTTTTTTATATGCATCAGTCTTCCATTTTACTGCTACCTCTTTTTGACATGGACTCTTAAATTCATCTTGCAAGTTCTGTTGTTCAGAGGAGACAGCTCACTTTTAAAGGAGACATGAAAGGTCTAAAGATGTGTGATTGAATTACTAGCAGTTCAATCTCAGACAGATTTCTATGTAGTGGTTAAATCATTTAATAAGACTTTTACTTATGTAGGAAAAGAGGGGAAAAAGCTACATAACTGAAAACAAATTGATCAGCACAAGGCATTAGAGAGAGATTGATTTAATATCATATGAAAACAAGAGATTGCCATTTTGGAGATCATCTAATTTTTCCATTCAAGAGAATTTTGGGGCTGAGAGGGAGCAGAATTTTTTAAGTTTCTAATTAAATGTGATTTGCATCACATATGGCTTCTCTACATATCAGACATATTTGAATAATGCAAATCTTTGCTAGCTCTACTCAAAACATGGTCTATCCTGGTAATACTGGTATTACCCAATGGGATTTTAAGGGAGTATTATAGCTGTGGTAGAATGTGAATCTCTCTGAGCACTCTGCAAAATCAAACAGGTTTCATGACACTAATTTCTTAGGAAATATTTACAATTTTTTCCTACAAAAACTAGAAATGGTGTGGTTTTGTTCTCTTTTACAGAAGGTGGTCATGCCAGTATCAGACTGAACTTTAAACTGCAGTCAAGGTACTTCACAGGTTCTTGTCCTGAAGGGGTTTCATACCTTTTCCTTTATACTTTTTCTTGTGCATGCACCCCATTTTTGACAACAGAACTGATTTCCACTAGTCCAACCACTTCTACAGACAATGTGCACTTTGCTTCATATCATTAATCCTAGATAGAAGGCGTTCCCAAAGATAGGTCATTTATCCATGGTCCTTTCCTCATCTCTTGTGTACATATAACAAATTCTCTAATGTTAGTAGTCTAACATAATAACCACGGGATTTTTTCCAACCTTCTTACTCCATTCCTTCTCACTCTTGTTCCAACTGAGCTGGAGTCCATGGGGAACTCTGTCTATCAACAGTATTTAACACAATGAGTGCTTAATAGGGTAAGACATGATGTCAGAGACTGAAAATAGTTCATGCCTCAAATATTGATATAAAGTTTTGCTCATTATAAGGAAGCTACAACCAAAGAAGCCTCCCTGAAGACTGGGACTTTAAACTGAAAGTCAAACTGCTGATTAGATAAAGGGAAACCCATTGTTCAATCATCTCAGGCGGAGGGGAAGGTATGCATCTACAAAAGGCCAACACCACCAGCTCCGGCCAAGTTTGGGGTAGGGGGAGAGCACAGCTCACAGAAGCCAGGTTTACACAGACTGCCCCCCAAACGAGGAGGGAGCAGGAGGTTTCGGGTGCTGGCATAACCTCTGGTCAGAGGCAATAAACGCCCATCCTCCCTTTTACACAAACTGGCCCCGCTGTGGAACCCCCAAGCCCACAGGCCACATCCACGGGACATTCACGTGAGAGGCCCTGCACCACAGGGCTGCACGTGACGCAACAGACCCAGAGTCTGCTGTGAGAGACTGACCCCCTCCCCAGGGGGACATGCCTGGACATTGC
>VZTE01005227.1:32553-44635 GCA_013397775.1 Eulacestoma nigropectus | reverse complement strand
TCTTTCTTTCTTTTTCTCTCTTTCTCTCTTTCTTTCTTTCTTTCTTTTTCTCTCTTTCTCTCTTTCTTTCTCTCTTTCTTTCTTTCTCTCTCTCTCTCTCTCTCTCATATTTACCGTCAAATAAAACCCTTCCTATTGACTGGCATATGGTCTCGTTTGCACCTTAATTTGGGCAGAGGAATTTCCAAAGAACCTTAATAATAATTGGATCTTAACACATGGTTAAGGGGAAGGGAAAATTCTAGGTGTTATAATATAATTGGCAATGCAAATAAAAATCTATCTTCTTTAAATTCTATTTTTCTGTGCAAGGAGGGCTGAAAAATGCCTTGTATTTAGTCTGCTACACTCTGACTTATATTTCAATGTCCCTAAGGTAAAACTCAGAGCATTTCCTTTCTTGGGTCAGTGCATTAAGATACTCTGCCATCAGGAAGGATACTATTAATGGCATTCATGTAGGATTGTTTTCCATTTAAGTGAACTATCATGACCAGTCTGCCTGTTTTACCCAACTCATACAGTTGACCTTCATAAAAACAATTTGCTTTCTACAGGAAGATGAAACCAACAAGTGACACTTGCTTTGTGAAATGGAAAAATAGTGATAAATCATACATGACAAATGAAGTTCTAGAAAAATTTAGGGTTCTATTTACCATGGTTCCCAAGTAGATTCAATTCACTGTTCCCCCAGGAACAGATACTGTAGGTCATGCAGTAAGGTATTGATTTTGCCAATTACTGAGGATAATATCGTGTATTTCTGAGCTGTTGCATTTTTCTTGAAACTTGTTTCTTGGTTACTAAACAAAAATGGTTTTTATGTATATGTTCTTCAGACCTGTCAATTTAAAAACCGAATGTGTTTTATATAGTTCTCTAAAAATAGAATCACGATTACTGTGTAACATTCTTTCTCCATATTATTGGTAGCATTCAGGTTATATTCACATATGTGTTTTTAAAGACTTCTTTCAGAACTGCATTGTAACTAATTGGTCCTTAATAATTGTCTAAGTTAATAGTTTGACTACAAGGAACTGAACCACTCATTTTTCTTGAGTTGAAATAACAAGTTCAGAATGGGTTGTTTACTCCTTAATTGAGAATACTTCTTAAAACAGCATTAAAGAAGAAAGAATCACTGGAAAATCAGAGGAAGACTGTATTAAGAAGGAATTATTTATTCCTAGATGAAAAGATTAATTTACACCTATTCCCAGCCAGAAGATAGCTGATTTTCAGAAAGCGTCTGAGCTAGACCATTATAGGGACCCTAAGCCATTCATAACATTGCAGCACCACTTTTATGCTTTCTGCCTAAATATTACTAACTGAAGGAAACAGTTTTGACTTAGAGTATGTCTTCTGCAGATGACTTCAGTACCATATGGCAAATTTGCACCCAGACTTATGGTTAAGCAATATGGATATATGGGTCAAGTCATTACTTTGAACTGCTGGACTCTTCATATAATCTTTTCCAGAATTTTGTTGAAATATCCTTAGGGAACAGACCTTGAAAATAATTCATGTGCTAATTTTTAAATTTTCAGTAGAGTTGATCACAATTAGAGTAGGACTTTGAGAAAATGCTGAGCTCCGAATAGACAACCTGTGGACTCACTTTATATTAAAACCTGGTCACTTCCTTTGGTGTCTTAGTGAGATCTGAATTTTTTAAAATCTTTTGTCCCTGCTATTGAGGTTTAGTTATTCTGAAAACTGTAGTCTGAATTGCTATCTTGATACTCTCCCTGAATTGCAAACAGGAATATTTTGTCACTCAAATGCTTTTATAGTTGCCTATAACTTGCAATGTTCTGTCATTGTAGAGTTTGCCTCCTAAACTTTCAGAGGAAGTTGGACTTGCTTGTACCAAATCTATACCTGAATTTTTGACACAGAGAGAAGTACAGCGGTAAAAAAGATTTATACTCAGAGTTTATTACTGATGAATGGAATCATGCTAGAGTGAGGCTTGAAAAGACATGTTTACTGATAGTAAGTCTTCTGTTTAAAGTGGCAAGTCCAAAGTTTGATGGGATATGTGATATGCAAGCAGAAGACAAAATTTTACTGAGGTGATGAAGTGAATATAGCTTTCAGTAGGATTTTTGAAGGAGTGCAGAAAAGTTGGCCATTTACCTCCAGCTGATGTTCAGCAAAAACTGAGTGCCAAAGTTCCTTGAGCTCTCCTTTACATTTAGTGCAGCAACTCTACTGGAATTTTCTTAGCCTTATTTATCACCACAAGAAGAGGTGCAGACTTTTTTCTTCCAATTTCCTTTACACTAGATGGGAAAATTTGTCAGCTTGCTTAGTTAAAGAGGGTGGGTGTTGTTCAGGTTTATGAGATGCTTTGTTTTGTTCACATTAAGAAAATGAAAATGTCCCTGTTCTATTGTCTCTGGGCTCGTTACTGAAAGTGTGCAGGGTCAGGCTAGTTTGCAGCATGAGAGAAGTTTATTTGCTTGGAGATCATCTCAGTGTCATGAACAATGCTTATAGGTAGTTTGGGAACTATAATTTTTTTTTTCTCAATTTCAGAATATTTTTTACATTAAGATTTGCAGATCCAATTGACTTGCCTCCCCCTTCAAGCTTAAATTCCATGCAGGTGTGTCTCTGTAGCCATTACACCTGCAGGGACTTCTCGGCTCTTTTAGGATGCAGACTGGGATGATTCAGTGATGCAGGGAGGCAGGTGGGAGAAAATCTGTGCAATAGGGCTTTGCGTGTTTTACATGTTCCTACTGGAAGATGCAGGGCCTTAGTCCATCTCAATAGTACTTCTAAAAAAATATCCCTGAAATAGTGCTCCAATAAAAATGTCAAACTCTGCATCCTGGACTATCTTCGAGGCTGTGGAGGAGTCAACCTTCTAGAGTTCTTGGGGAGCATCAAATGGGTCTTCTACTTCCCAAGTGGACTCCAGGCCTGATTTCCATGCAAGATGTCTGGCCCTGGCTCTCCTTGCAGTCACTGGCTGCCCCATCAGCTCCTACCATGAGATAAGGGGTGTACGCTTGCAGAGCAGGGGGAATAACTGTTATTTTTCCTTTCAAGACCCAAGACAGCTCTGGGGCTATTCATACTGTGGTGGTGGGGAGTTGTAGGGAATCTAAACACAGGCTGAATGCTGGTTGCCTTAAAGGAAAAGTTTGGATGATCTGCTCTATCCCAGGAGTGCTCAGGGCTCCATGGTGTGCAGTGTTCAGCTCACACTACAGCTTCCTCAGCTCATGTGTGTGCATGTCTTCATGGGAACCAAGGTCCCTAGGCCAAAACACCATGAAAAGCTGGGAAGCAGGCTCAGCTGCACTGTGCAATAGCATGACACTCTTGGGTTATGTGCTCACTGTACTGTGGTGGAGCAGATGCATGGATGCTCTTGCTAGGGAAGATACCATTTCTGTCCTTGCAAAATTTCATTCTATACACAAGTTCAGATTTTATTCTCTCTGCAGTTCTTAACAAAATACCCCCTGTACAGTCTTTCTTTTTTTCCCATTCCCATCAAGCTCTTCTAAGCTTCACTGGACATGTTTAAAGCAATTTCAGTATATGTTAAAAGAGAACCCTAAGAGCATGGCAGGAAATCAGTCTCTTATGGAGGATTTTAGTTGATTTTTCAAATTAATGTTTCAGATCACCATGCAGCAGTAGATATAATTAAGTGTCAGAGAGTGAGGGCTAAATGTGTGAATAAACTATCTTATTGTATCATTACACGTTTATAATAAGATTTACTTGTCAACTTATAATGTAATAATAAAACTAACAAGATAATTTATTTCTCAATGTAATGAAGACGTACAGAAGGCAGAGGCAGGATCTTGTGAGATGCCAGCTTCACTCTGTGGCTGAGCCTGCTGGGTAGCATGCACATATAATGAAGAAAAACCCTACTGAACTGAAGGAGGGGGCGTAGGATGGATGGCGGATGAGGAAAGAGCAGGAGTAGGCTTGAAGTTTGCATTTGGTAGAGGAGTGAAGGATGAGAGAAAAACTGTGATAACAGAAGGCATAAGAGTCTGCTGGGGAAGACGATGCTGAGTGTATTTCTCCAACTGATAGAGCAAGACATTTCCATAATGTAAACTTTCAGAGAAAATAGCTAATTGCCTTGGTGTAGGCTGAGAAGATATGTATGGAAAGCTATCCCAGACTGGATGACACATGCTAACTTGTCTGGCTGTGTAAGTTTAATGATGCCTTCCTTAGGAAAAAAGAGGTCTACTGGATGTCAACCAGGAAGACAGAAATCTTTATGAATTTTCCCCCAATTTAGCTACATCTAATAGAGACTATGAGTTATAAAAATGTAAGAGCTGCCGAAGAAGGATGCGAGGAATAATTTGCTACCATGTAATTTTTAAGACTATGGATGCACCAAGTCCTGGAAAGGTCCTGCTTGTTGCTGTTTCTAGGCCACGAGCAATGCCCTTTACTTGCCCTCTCTAAATTTCTGTCAGTGGCACTCTATAGGGACAGGCATGTATTTGCAAAGAAACAGAGGACTGTGCTGCCATTCTGGCTGGCTTCAAAAATAACCCAGGGAGCTGCAAACATGAGACCCTGCAAAGTTTGTGGTTGCTTCCTTCCTGGCTCCTTCCCCAAGACACTGGCTCTTCCAGGGACCACTGTAATCAACCAAGGGAGACAGGGAAACTTGTCTCCCCATGTCTGGATGGGGAAAAATACAGGTGCAGGTATGCTGGGGCTATGTTCAGCATCACCGAAGCAGGTGAATGGATGCAGAGTTGTCTCAGAGACAGAATAGCACATCCTAAACTAATCTGTTGATTCTTATTAGACCTGGGGTTTGGCCAAGTGCTGAGGGAGCTGTCTCCGTTGAAGTCTGTGCAGTTCTGCAGGGATCCAGTGGGAACAGTTGCAGGATAGGCTGCAGTCTGTGGGAGTGCTGGAGCAGGCTATGAGGTGGTGACAGGGTCTCTGTATCATCATAGTGGAAGAAGGAGTTGCTGTGATTATCATCCGTGGTGCAGTGCAAGGCTGCATTGTGGAAAGTGTGTAATTTCTGTATAATGCACTCTCTCCCATATATCCCATGTAGACTACACAGCCAGGCAACACTCGGAATAGCAATGGCACACCATATAAGTGCATTCCTGAGCTATGTAGCATAAATATGAAAGAGAAGTAACATACTGCACTTTAAATATTTTGTACATTGTGCTGTGTCTTATGACAATTAGTACACTGTGGTATATCATTAAAAATGTGAGAAGTACAGTAACCTGCAAATGATGGTTTGTTTTTCCCTTTTTAGCTGCCAGACGGTGTGGAATCATTTACACAACATCTGAGCGTTAGTGCATTTTAACCAGGGAAAGAAGGATCTTGCTCAGTGTTTTGCTTTTCTCTTTTGTGTGTGTGTTTTTTTTTTCTATTCCTAACTACCTAGCCAGCGTATTTGAAGATATTTTTTCTGCTGGACAAAATAAAGCCTACGTAGTTTTATCTTATTTTGTATTTCCAAGTCGCTTCAGGAACTTTGGTGTAAGCAGAGAAAGAACAGTTTCTCACTGTTGCTTTTATGACAGTGAAAAAATAGTGAAAGCTTTATTTACTGTGATTAGTTTGTTTCTTCACAGAGGTTGAGTATGATAAGATAGTGCTTGGAGACTTGTTTCAGACCAGACCAGTTGTTTCAGGACTATTTTAAGGGATCTCCTAGACATGAAGGAACATATGTACCACGTAGACCTAATGACGTAAGGCAAAATTATATTGTCCTTCTGGTCAAAACAGCGGACTTACAAAAGAGATCTTCTACTTGTATGCAATTTGATAAGCGTACTATTCCTAAACTAAGACAGTAGGTTATTAGTCTTAGCTTGTTTGTATTTTCTTGGCTGAGATGGTGGCACAAAGCAGGCCACAGATGTGAGGGCAATATACTCAGACTGGCTCCAAGTTGTCTCTTCAAAGAGACCAGGAAGTTTTGAAAATCAGTAATGTCTTGTTTTATTTCAGTGGAACTTCACTTTATAAAATAAAGCTCTGAGCAAATAGGGATCACAGACTGGAAGTTAAAATAAAGAAAAACAGTAATTTTATATACAGCTCTAATATTTCCCACTGTGTCCCAGCCAATGAGTTCTTGCTTCCGAGCTTTACTCCAGTTAACATTGTATTGGTAGCTTAGAAAAAAACTGCTGTGTCCCCTTTGGTCCTGGTAAATTCCTTTCCATTGCCTCTGAGGTCTCTCTGTGCTGTGATTCTTACACGCATCATAGCATGCAATGTCTTGATTCTTTTCTTACTGAAGGAAATGTGAAATCTTGTCTTCTTCCAGAAGTTCTGCCAGAATTAGTCCAAAAACATTTTTCTTAAAGAAAATGTTTAAAACAAGTCAAATATACCCCCAAACACACCACAGATATCATGACGATGGAGATTTGAATTTTGCCTTCTGCAGTGAAGGCCAAGGCCACAGCTATACTGTGGCATGTTTAGAGAACACACAGCCAGCTTAAAATTGCCTTTCTTGAATTCTACTGGGAGGGCTGTCATGATAGCACATTCTTGTTGTGGGCTCGAGGGAAGCTGGGAAAAACTTCAGATAAAAAGATCCACTAATACAGTTATTCCGCTGGTGCTAACCTACAAAAAACTAGCAAAAGTATGTATATTGGGCTTTAGATGTTGCTTTTTAAATTTAACCCTAATGAACAGTAAATCTTTTATGTTGCTGTAGTCATAAACTTGATTCATTAACTGTCATTTTTCTAGTCACCCTTTTCTAGGTTGGAGGGTTTTTTCCTTTCTGTTACCAGTTCCAGTCATGTCAATATTTTGCCTTCTGTGTATAAATCCTGATATGTTCAATCCCATCAATGTATTTGGTTACCTTTCCCTCTTTAATGAAAAGAATCAATACACCTTGATGATCAACTTAGAGAAATTACCATTTTTCTTACTTTTTGTGGAAAAATGATAAAAAGGAAAAAGTTTTGGTAGATTTCTGGACCTGGCACAGTCTTCTTCCTTTGAAAGTGTGGTTTAAAATAGTGACCTTTGTTGCATGTACAAGGGAGAAGGGAAGGAGAACTGCTGCTCACCTTCAGTTTCCAGCATTCTCCCACCTGTTCACACAGTAGGAAGTCACCAACATTCAAAGTCAAATTCCTAAAGTATTTGAGCATTTGAAGTCCACATTATAATATTGGCCTGTGTAAGTAACTTCTATCCAGTCTTGGAGAAAGGGAGGATGACTGGAAGGGAGGAGATATTGTATTACATTGGTAGTCGATTAGGGTCATTCAACCTTACAGAATACATGTATTTTGGTATAAACTGATATAGTACATCTTCCAGAAATACAGTCTTCACAGTGGGTAGAACCTTGTGGGCAGGTAGTAAAATCCCTGTACTGACCAGAAACTGTTGTGAACATCTGTTCCCTGACTACTTAAATTATACTTGGATAGTTTGATGCATCTCTGGCATCCATCCCATGTGCTAGCAGAATGAAAGTAGAAGGGAAGAAGAATGTAAAGTCAGAAATCCTGTTGGGTTGTAATATTTCTGCTCTTTCTATTTTCTTCTCTGTCCAGCAAATGTCACATCCTTGTTTAGCAACACATGACATCCTTTCTTTACCTCTATTATATTTGCAGCTGCCTGCTTACTTATTTTGTGTACATTACTTTGAGCCATGCTAGACTTTAAACTTAATTAAAAGGCATGATGAGAAAGAGAGAGATTTCTAGAGAAATATCTTCTTGTGGAATGTCTTGTTAAATCCACCCTACAAAATTATAATTTCTGAAATAAATGATTCTTCCATGAATCTTATCTTTCAGTACCATCTTCACTTGAATTCTGCTGCATGACTTGTGTCATGCTCAGGGGTTTTATATAGCCTTGGAAATGAGGCCAGGAGAAGGATGATTAGTTTGGTTGAAACTAATTGTGGTGGCACTATTGTGGTGGCACACAGAAATGTGAATTGCCTTCAGCTTCCCCAGATATTACAGCAAAAGAACAATTAATTCCCATCCTCATGTTAAAGCTACACATGCTCAATTTTTAGGCTGTACTTATGCACTTGAAGTGTTATTGCAATGTGACAGATTTCCCATTCTGGCAAAAACAGTGCTTGATTTAACAAAAAGTGAAAATCAAAGCCACTGCACAAATTTAAACTCCATTTAAAAAGAGCAATAATCACTGATTAAGTCAGAATTATTAGTGTTTTTAAGGGCCTTTTTAATTGCAGTTTGGCTCAAGGATATAATCTCATTTTGGCATGCTTGCATGAAAATGGGTTGGTGCCTGGGGGTTGGCTTTCCACAACAGTAATTTGGAATATGACTCATCTATCATTAGTTTAAGCACATGTGAAAATACAGACCTTGTGTTTTATAGCAGTGGAAAAAGACTATAACATGTAGTAACAGGTATACCTCAACGGTGTGGCCTTAGGAGATGCTCCAGATGATATTCTTCACTGCCAATGGCAGAGAAAGCCTTTTCTGTATATGCTGGTATAAATCTGCACCATACATAAAAAGGAACATATTGTGATTTCAGTAATCGTACTGGGCACAAAACACAACTACGAGCTTGTATTCAAATAAAATTCTGTAATCCTTTCCACAAGCTCAGAGCTGCATTCAGCTGGGAAATCTGAGAGTAGATTATGTGCCTTATGAGAAATGGAGTACAGTGAAAGACAGAATTATGTGCCTCATTCAACAAATATGTTAATACTGAAGATTTTTTTTCTCTTGAGGGTATAGGAGGAGACAACTGGCAAAAATCCTGGCCACCAAAGACAACGTAAGTTTCTATGCTGAGATACACGTGCTAATTCTGTCAGGTATACTATCTGTCTTCCCAAACATTTAGGGCTTGCCAAAATCCTTTTTTGCCATTCTTCTCCCTGCTTTCTCTGAATCACCTATGCAATTCTTTGGTATGATTTGCGATCACCTCATATATTGGTACAAGTAAGAAAATTGAGTTTAAATGCAAAATTCTTCCACATTAATCCTTCACAGAATCATTACTTTATAAAGCCAAAGCTTCCTTCAATAAAAGGAAAAATTACAATATATGTAAAAGATTTAAATACTATATTAAAAACATAGAATCCTCTTTCCTCCTCTTTTAGCCTGGGTTTTATTTCTTTTTATTCTCTCATATATCTGAGTGCCACACCTCCATAAATTAAGCACATCATATAGCTAAAAATGGAAATAATAGCAAAACTCATGCTTTTCCTTTTCTCAGTTTTTAAGACCAATAACTAGGATCAATTAATGTAGGAAGATGTGCGTGAAGCTGTATTTCTTAGAAAAACTGAAGTCAAGCAGCTGTATTTTGTACTTTGTCTCTTCTGGGTGAAAGAAGACCACTCCTTGCCTCTTCTGGCATGAGTTCTGTACCTGAGAATGGCAAAACAGGTTCCCCTTACAGATCAGTACACTCAGTGGAAGCTAACGATCCTGGACACCTGAGAAGAGATATGGTGAATGATGTTATGTATAGATTATTAGGCCTGCAGTGGTCATTACAAAGCTGTATAAAGTTATTCACATCTCTGACCACCTCCAATCATTTTGTTTCTCTAGAGGGCTGAGACAGAAGCCAAGTGCCTGTTCATCTACATACAAGTCCCCAGTTAGGTAACAGACACTCATTTCTGCTAAAAAGGCACTTCTGAGCATGCACAACTGATATGAAATAGAGAAGGATCTAACAATACTGAAGGATTGGATGGGGTTAGGAAGGTCAGTAAGTAGGTTTGCTGTCTGGCACTTAGCTAGATATAAGATGCCTGGTAGCACTGAGGCAGGCTGCAGAGCACCCCAGGTTTATGTACAAAACAGTGATGTACAATCTCCTACCTGCAGAATGGAAAGACATTTTTACAGCTGTTACATGTTGTGCAGTCCATGGCCCTATGTGTGATGAATACATTTTCTGGGGGTGGATGCCCTTCCCATTGTTGTTGTTGCTATAAAGGAGGCAACTTTAGTGTATTTTCTCAGTTCTTTTGATTTCTGCATGTTTACTCAGGCACTGCTTGCAGGCTGCTGCCGGGAGAGCTCATTGAAAGATCTGCTCATGGTTCTCACTCTCACCTGTGTAGTGCCATCAGTTCTGTGTACATTATCCTATCATCTCTCCCTAAGACTTCTGTAGGTATGGAGTAAAATGGAGAAAGGGGCAGAGCTGATGTGGAAAACAGGTCATTGTAATCAGCCCTTGAATTCAGCTAGAGAGGAGAAACTCGAGAAACCTCAGGGCATTTCCATTTGATGTGTTTTTAAGTTGCTCCTGAGAGTTTACATATGAAATATATTTCTTAAATGTACTGTAAAAATTGTTCTTCAATTTTTTATTAGCTTAATTAAGTATTAATATCCAATTCATTTTGTATCTCAAACTTCAAATTCTAAGTTTTTGCTCACTACAATTTATTATGAAGAGTATTGTCATAATTATTTTGTTATGTTGAATGACTATGCATTGTTTAAAATGTAAATACTTTTACCCAGAATAACAATCAAAGATAAAATTGGTGCATATGCAGGTTATGATCCTATCTCCAGAAGAATCCACAGAATTCCCATTATATGTGTCAGGGGCACATGAAATATAAAAACCTGCAGTGGATGTTCACAACTACACTTGGGGTACCTGTACACTGTAATGTGTGTAGTTAGAGCTTGAATGCAGTCTGAAAGCCTCTTCTGGCTTTGGTGCAGGTACTTGGTACAGGTCTCATGCCTCTATACCAGGTATGGCAGCAGAGGATGCAAACCATGTCTTTTAAATGCTAAGGTAATTATTTTGCAATTAGCTCCCTGTTACTGCTGCTACACAGCTAATGTTGCCCATGGTAGTTTGCTTAGAAATAGCTGAAGAAATTCCACATGAGCTGAAATCACCGTTGACAGCAGTTTATAGATTAATAGAAACAAGGAGGTGATATTGCTGTTATTTTACTGAAGGGAAGAAAAAGGAACACTGGAATTAACTAGCTAGGGAGAAACTGGGAGACTGATGGACTGCACATAGAGTGGTCACTCAATAAATCTGAGGCCTAATGTAGGTTCTAGTGCACTCTTGCATGATGATTGTGTCACTTAACTCCTCTGAATCCGAGTTTTTGTGTACTAAGATGGAAGTAATTATATGCAGCTACCATATAATATCCACAGAGAGCTGTGCAGTTGGAAGGTATTACTGAACCTATCAACAGAAAAAATGGGAGGTACTTAATAAATTTTAAGGCCAGAAAGGAACATCATGATCATTTAACCTGTCCTACTGTGTTACTGAGGCCATAAAATTTCCTCTGTATGATGTTTGAATTACTTCTGAAACTTGTAGTTTCAGAAAGGCATTCAGACATTTTCTACTCTTGATTAGAATACTTTTAGAATCTGTACCAGTAAGCTTTTCTAAAGGCAATAAATAGAAGCATAACTTTAGTATCCTAGGGAATACCGTGCTTCAAAACAGGAGGAAAAAAAAACATTTAAAACAGTGTGAAGATACTCTTTAAAGCAAAAATCCACAGTTTGTTTGAGTCAGTGGAAATATCTTCCTTAAATAAAATTGAAAATGGTAATTCTATTCCTGCATCCCGCTTCCCTCTCTGTCTGAGCAGGGTGAAGGTCTGCTGGTGCAGGTGGATGTCTGCATGTGTGTAGTGTGTGTCTCCAGAAGCTGGGCTTATACCCAGTACCTGTCCCTGGGTCCCAGTCTCCCCTGTTTCTGGCACTGGGACGTATGAGACCCCAAGGCTGTGGCTTCGCTCCAACTGCTGGGACAGATGCTCTGACACACACTTGCAGTGTGTAGCGGGTTTGGTTTGCCAACCGGGCGGAAACACCAATCCAGTGTAGTGGTTTGATCACATGCTTTTCACCCTGTGAGATAAGGATGAGAAGAAATGCAAAGCAGGCCCAAAACTTTAAAGAATATAAAGAAGTTTATTACTAACAGACTTTAAAGTAACAGGAAATAAAAAGAAGTGAAAGCAAAACCCTCTTCCCTCCAGCACTCTCCAAGCAAAAGCTCCCCCCCCCCC
>VZTE01005227.1:613-31866 GCA_013397775.1 Eulacestoma nigropectus | reverse complement strand
TGTTCAGTTCGGTGCGAGCTGTGCAGGCTGGAAAAGGAGGCTCCGCTGGTCCCGCTGGGTCTGCGCGGGCTGCATGAGGGGGAGAGGAGGCTCCCCCCTGATTCAGAAGCCGAGCCGGGTGAATTCGGCTATCGGGCAGCCCATAGTTAGTTTAGCTGCTTGCGGCTCTGAGGGAAGGGAGAGGGGAGGGCAGGCAGGAGCCCGGGCCGGGCCCGGAGGCCGCCCGGGGCTCGGAGGCGCCGCTTCTCCCTCAGGAGACCGGGAACCAGAGAGCAACTTCCCGCCCTTGCACGGGGTTTAAATATGCGAAATTCACAAAAGCGCATTGGCTTAAAAGCTTGTCAATCAACTCAGTTTCAACCCATGACACAGTGCCACACACACCACACACCCACCGTGCCTCGCTCCTGGAACTGGGCCTAGCCACGCAGTTCATGCAGAAGTTGCTCTGGGTTACCACTCTCCCCTTCCTCCCACCTCATTCCCAGAGACCCACGCACCAATGCCCACCCACCCCAGAGAGTCTCTCACCTGGGAAAAGAGTTAGAGAGAGGTTTAGCAAGAGGACAGGACAGAGTTCACTAATGGGGTGCAGGACACAGCCAGATGAGTGTGCTGACCAGCCCCTGTTCATACATAACTGATCCTTTTTATTCCCTTACTCTTCTATCTTTCTATGTGTGCTCCTTCCCAAATCACCTTGATCCTTCCCTTTCACCACCTCTGGTTCCTGCCCTAAACATCCCATAATCAGTCCTATGCAATCCTGCAGTGCTCTTTTTCTGCATCTCAGAGTGTATCCCCTGCCCTAGGCAGTGGCCCCCTCAGTGTGGTGGGGGACCTGGAGAGCAGCTCCCACTGCCTCATGGGGAGGGATGTCCCCAGTCCATGATGCTGAGGCACTCCTGTGGCAGTCTTGGAGGAGCTGGGTGGGGGCTGTTTCTTTTTCTAGATTATTGGGATTTCTCCACCTGCCTTGAGTCCTTGTGCTTCTTCATGGACGTGAAGATGGGCCTTTGATGGCCTGATGGCTAAGATGGGGCTGGCATGAAGTGGGGCAGGGAGTAATTTGAACTCCCCCTCCCACCTTTGTGCCTCTGTGTGCTTCTGTGTGTGTGCACTCAAGCTTTTTGTCCCATTACTTAACAATTGTATTGTTGGAATGCATTGCAAAATCACTTTTTGTCCTCCTCGTGTTTCTTTTCAAACAAGCGGTTTTCAAATTACTTAAGTGATGGTGAAACATTTCCTCTTGGGGAAATCCATATTAAAATATTAAGTGGGAATGTTTCCAGCTGGCCTCTCTTAATAGTTTTTGTGGTGAAGATTTGTACCTTATGAAAATACTTAAACAGCATATAAATCCTCCTACCTCCCACTTGTGCTCCTAATAGGGAAAATCAGCTCACTCTGCACTAGTCATCTTTGCCAATTATTTTAGGATAGAGAATCTCTTTCTGGAGGTTCTCCAGTCTTTCTATTGTTTATAGGATGAATCTATACCTTAAGTAAAGTAAATGCCTAAATTTGAGATGGCTAAAACCAGGTAAGATGGTTCCCATTCTGTATATCATTTTGGAGGAAGAAGGTCAACATTTTTTCCTACAATCACTGCTATGTGAAAAAGTAGAATGCTTTCCCACCTAATTTCTAGAAGTATTTAGACTAAAAAATGTCTGATCAATCCTCTGCATTTCAGGAGGTCCAATAGCCCATAAAAATAATCAGTGGAAAATCATGCACGCATTTTTGTACCTTTTATGATTTACAGCTGTAGAAGTCTATCCAAACCCTTTACCTTGCAAGGTATTACCAAGAAACAGGTGTTGACACTGCTATGGATTCCACTGCAAATATGGCATGAGAGACAAAAAATCTGCATAAAACTCATACCACAAGTTTAAAATTTCTGCATCATCCCTTTGTCAGCCATTGCTCCTGAGCACAGCTGATTGGGACCGAAAGTTCTTCTTCTCCAGGCAATGTCCTTGCACAGTCCTGCATCTCCAGGTACACTCTTCTCCACAGACAGCTGACCTTATGTTGAGTGCCTGTGCCATGGGGATGTGTTTTATTATGTGGAATGGTAGATATAAATCAGTGCAGTGAGGGCAACTGAAGACTTTTCTATCAGTTGTAACTAATATTTTCTTTCTTAGATTCCCTACCCTATTCCTTATACTTGCCACCTTGATGAGTTTCAGAATGATCAGGCAAACAAAAACTTTCTCAATTCTCTCTGCATCTTCCTGTTCAAGATTGACAGATATAATAACATCAAATAAAACTAGAGTGGGTGAGAAACACTGTTGTAAAGTTTAACTGTGGTTTAAAGCCAGCTGACTAAGTAGCAGTGAAGAGGATTTTGCCAATTATCTCAGTCCCTAGCTGATTGAAAGATTTAATGGAAATATCATCTTTGCTATAAATACAGCATTACTCTTCTGATATATAGAGAGAAATTGCAGGAAGCATACTGTATTTTTAGCAAGTTTAATTTAATGTTGAAAAATGTTACTTCTTGAAACTTCAGGTATTTTATATACAGTTGTATAATTGAGGACTGTGATTATCACAGCAAACATAATCTGATTATGAAGGTCCTTTTTTTATCTATTATAGATACAAGTCTAATGTACACCTTTTAGAACCTGTGTGAAAATGAGCATGGCTATATGAGGCATTCAACTTCTGCCAGGAAAAACAAAATAGTGGGGTACCAAGATAAGTGAAGTTGGTAACAGGATCTGTGTCCTGCCGAAAATCATAACCTCTTCTTGCTGCAGTTCTTCCTCTGGCTTGTATAAAGCATGGTCCTGGCACACCCTGCCTGTTCCCCTGCCAGAATTTGGGGTGGCTGGAGTCCACCACAGCTGCCAGATGAGTGCATTGCACTGACACAGGGAAGGCATTGCCTCCACCAGCTCCTTTTTCTGCCAGCACAATGCAGAGGAAGGCATGAGTCACCCTGCACATGCTTCCTGTAGGAGTTTGATTAGCTAAGATCTTTTTTTATGTAATTAAATTTTTAGAGAAGATATATAATGGCCTGCGTTTTCCAGAGTAATAGGTTACTTTGCCTATTCTCAGCTGCTTTGCTGAAGTTGGTAAAACTGAGTGTTCAGATCCCTTCTAAAAACAGACCCACTTTAAGGATGAAGTCAGGCACATGCCTTGGTTTAAAAAATGCTGGTTCTGTCTTTTGGAGGGTATGTGAAGTATGCATATATTTATAGCAAAATCCTCACCTTTTGTAGTCTTGATTTTACTGTTTTTTCTCATCTAAAAAAATATGCTCTACTCAGAATGTTTCCCGAATTCATTACATCTCAACATTGCTGTTAAAATCAGTACACACTTCTTTCTAAAATGTCCCCTATTTTTAAAATCTGTATTCCTGGTGATTGAAATTCCTCTTGCCTTGTAAAATAGCAAATGATCTTACGGGACTCGATGCAATGAGGACTGCAGGCAGTCCAGTCCCTTCAGAGTAATGAGGACTGTGGGCTGATGGTATTTGGCCCTGCATGTGCTGGGTCCTGGTCTTTCAGCATAATGTGTACAAATGATAGAGATTTCTTAGTGGTTTTTTTTTGTTTGGCTTTAGTTTGGGGTTTTTGGGGTTTTTCAGGTTTTTTCCCTTTAGACCATTTTGATGTTTTCTGGATGGGATTGCTATATAGCTCTGAAAACTGGCTACTGCACAGGTCATGTAGCTATTTTGATATGCATTTAAATTGCAAATTCTACCCATTTTAGAAATATTTGGAGTACATATGTTGCCATGTAATTAAACCATGATGGTTCCAGTGGAAGTGTTGTGCTCTATCAACCTCATAACATCAGTTGAAAAGCATTTTTTTGAAGAAGATGTACACCACATAGTGTAGAGAATAATATATCTTGTCACAATTTATTGAACTTCATTTACATAATTCAATTTTTTGAAGTCCATAAATACTTATTTATTTGCAAATGCTTGACATTATGATAAGATGTACTAGTTTGAAAGCAAACCAGTGAGAGACTTGAAATCAGAACAACAATTTAATAGAAGAATTAAGATAAAGACAATAATTCACAAACGCTGGCTTAAACTGACAGAGTCAGAGTACAACCTGACACCCTGTCAGTCAGAGTGGTGGTAGCAGTCCAAGTAAATGGTGGTTGCAGTCCTCCTGAAGTGATAGATGTGGTTCTGTTGAAGCAGTGATCCTGTAGAAGGGTCTGGTCTTCCTCTGAAGGTCCAGCAGTGGTTATGCAGCTCTTGTCCTCTGGGAACCCAGTAGGTAAGGGCTCACTGTGTTTTGCCAAACCTCAGATTATATCCAGGTAGGAATACTTGGTTCCTCTCCCTGGGCGGAGCATCTCACAATGAGATGATGTAATTTTATGAGTCATGCAGTGAGGGTTGATAGCCCATTAACAGAAACATATCTCTCCAGAAGGAGTTATCAGGGATGTGTCATGGAAGAGATAAAGAACACTGCCCCACCTGGTTTTAACAGATGGTGATAGAATACATACTTTTGGTTAGATCTTACATTGTAACCTAAGACATGTGACTATATCAGTTCTCATGTAGCCTAATGAGAATTAAAGGAATTAAAAATCAAGGCACTAACACAGGAAAAGTCAAAAGAATACTATAAAAATAGCCAAGAAAATATGATATGAGAAAAGAAGATCGGACACATTTAAAATTAAACCTGACATGCCATTCTTAGTCCACCCCACTGTGTCTAGGAACTGTTGAACAGTGGGTGTTTTGTGATAGTTTTTCCGGAGTGAATCCCATTCTCAGAAAAGGTCCTGGGCTGATACAACCAGTTTGCAAAAGGTATGTTCTTTTTTAAAATGTTCCACACATGAACTGTAGGAAAATCAAGAAAAGTATGAGCTGCCAAGCATTCTTTTCTTCCAGGAACTGAGTGGAGAAAAGGGCATTTAGCATTCCACAGGATGGGCTTTCTCTTTGTTTCCTTTTAATTCACTTCTAGCATTTTGTCATCGGATCAAGTGCTAGATAAGAAAGTGACGAGGTTTCCCTGCCTCTCTTGCCCATAATTGTTGGATTTGCGGGAATTTCTGTCCTTCACATCTCCAATATAGGAACAGAAAGGGTTCTTAATGCTAAATCTCTCAATTAAGCATGCCTTTTGTGGGGTGAAATATTTTGTCTAGAAAACATCTCATTACAGGCCAAGAAAAATCAAACAGCCTTGGGGCATTGCTCCCTCCCATAAAAAATTAGAAGAAAGTCAATGTCCTGGAAATGCATTTATTCAGTTTTGTTTCCTGGTGCAAAACAGCCAGTTCTCTAAAATAAAGAAGCACAAGATTTAGCTAATCTCCCTCTGAATGAGCTTTTTGTTTTTGCTACAAGAAGAAGGGAGTTTTTGCACTGATCTCTTTGCAAGACCAGGGTCTACTACTGAGTCATTCTGATCAAAATCAATATTAAACCTTTGCACACTGGGGTTTGTGAAGGAGTTCAAGAAATAAAAATCTATTTTCATAGTAGAGAAAATAGAAAGCATGAAAAATAGTCCAAAATAAGATTGTAGAGATTTTCATTTGAATTTTAACAGAAAAGAAAAATCAGATTACTGTAACTTTAACTGCACAATGTAGATGCTTACTTGAGATATGAAGGCAGTATTTTCTTCTAGTGGAATTTGGAATATCTTTCCCAAAAGCCTTTATTCTCTGCAGTAGACATGAACACAACAGTGTGAGCACAAGTACAGCATTGCTTTCTACAGCTGGAACAAGCAAACAAAAAGCCTCTCTGTAATTGGGTGCATACATTAATGCAATGGAAGGAGACCGTCTTGGCAGTGTCTCTGTGGCACTGAAACAATATTATAGCCAGGAGCAGCTCTCTTCCTGTCTGCTTCACTCCATCTTGTTGATACAAGCCTGGACAATCAAGCTGTATGTGAAGTGGATGCACCCATTTAAGTTGCAAGCATCATTTAAAATACTCATTTAGTTGCATATGTTACATATTGCTATACTGTAATTATGCAGCTGTATCATGCTTCTCATCCAGAAATTCCTGGAAATCTGAAATTGCTTGTTCCTTGTTGTGGCCACAAGCTGTTGAAATTCAAATGACCTTTTTGCTCAGCTGCAATTGTATTAAGTCTGCAGGACAGCCTGTGATGCGTGGATTGGAGGCAGGAGACAACTCCTGTTAGGAAATGTGTGTTTGAGTGTATTGGTACTACTGAATGGTAGCTAATCATCTGAAAGGAAGGCTCTTTAAGGGAGCGATGACTCGCCAGCAGAATAGGAACAATTCTGGGCCACATCCTTAGAAGTAATGAATTCTCATCTCTTTTCAATCTAGCAAATGCTCTCTTTAAAGGTTAATTCTTAAATAGTCACTTGAGAACAGACATCTCCTTCAGTCTGATCTCTGTGAGTCAAGCAGACTGCTAAGAAACTTCAGTTTGTCTCTTTCATTGTCTGATGCCCCTTTGCTTCAGATTAAAACTGCTGATAAAGATGATTTCAGCTGGCTCATCTCCTGCATATTTTTTAATTGCTGAATAAAGGAATGAGCTAAAGTAACTAAACAATAACAAACTGATATCAAGGCAAGTTAAAACTGCTTTTCCCAAATTCCTCACTGTTATATGAAGTAGCGAGGCAAAAGGGAACATGCTTTTTTTCTGTATCATTCCAGTGGCGCAAAGACTCTGAGGAGACAATTGCCTTGGCTGAGCAAAGGACCATAAAGGCTGTTGGGATGATACAGTAAATTATCATTTTCTCTTATTCGGAGTAATCTGGCTGAAGGCTGAGTATCAACTAAAGTATGTTTGTGACAATCAGAAAGGATGCTGTCCTTGTTCCATGGCCCTCACAGACCTAGATAATCGCCCCCATCTCCCATCCACAGCTCTGAAATTCTTGCAAAGATAAAACAGAATGAAATTGTTTTGACACTGTTCATTCATCTGTATAAGCGTGGAACAGGAAGGTTTGACAGGAAAATACGTCAGAGACATATGATAAACTAGTACTATCCAGATGAATGCAAGAGCTGCCTGGAATATAGAGATGGTGGGTACATTGCTTGAAATGAGCCTTATTGATTCCACTCCGTGTTGATGGGGCATATCTGAAAGATGAAATTCATTTAAACACTTGGTCACCGCAGTAATTAATTGAACCTTGGGACAGTTAATGTAAAGGACTGGCTCTGATTCTTTAGGAGCTGGTGACTCTCTCTCTTAAATATGAAGCATGTTAATAGCAAACCAGCTAATTTATTATGATGAAATGGAAAAATACCATAGCACCCTTGTGGCCCAGATAACATAGCAGCAGGTTACTGCTCTGATGAATAGGGATGTTGATCAGCAGATGTAGCACTTTCTAGTCTTGGAAGAGAATAGATCAATTTCTTCTTCTTTATGAAGAATGATTCCTTTGCAGTGCTGCTGAGACGTGGACATTTACATCTGAGTTAATCACCCCCAGCACAATCCAGCCACTACAGGTATTCTTAGCTGTTATTTTTCTTGCTGTATAAATAAGCAATTAATTTTTAAAACAGGAAACACAAGAGAAATTTGATTTCTGTTTCTATACCTTGGTGGTATTTCTATAGGCTTCTACTGCTCACATTGTATTTAAGGAAGATCAGAGAGGGGAAAGGCCATCTCCCGTGGGCTAGGAAGGCTGCAGATGGGAACATGTGGGGCTTCTAGGCTGAGTGAGCTGTATTTGGGTGGGCAGCCCAGAGAAAGGCTGGGGTTCAGTAGATGGCACTCTTCCCTCAGAGTCTGCTTCATCCCTGCCTAGGTTGAGCTGGTGTGGAGCTGGGAAAGGGACATGAGCTCAGTGCCCAGAGGCGTGCACATTATTGCAAACACAGTTTGGAAACTCTTTACACACCTCTGGGAGCTGCTGGTTATACGTCTAGTGCTCTGTCAGCATTGTTTAGAGGTGCCAGTTATAAACCCCTTTTTTCTGGTGTTCTGGCCCCACAGCTCCCTGCTTGCCTTTACTTGATTGTTAGAGGTGACTTGTCTCTGAACACACAAAAGAGCACAGGAATGGAGCACACACAGCTGATCCAGCTCTGGTAGCAACTCTCTCCCAGTTTTTCTCTCAACCACTGTCTGAGATTTCTTACAGTCAGGTTTCATAGTAGACAAAAAAATGACACAGTGACAATGCTGATGAATGCCCTGAACAACTTTTTCCTGGCCATCACCAAGGAATAGCATTATAATGGTATTACTGAATGAGTGACATTTAAGATGATACATTATGCTTTGCATAATGATGACTCAACATAAAAATCAATGTCTGGATTTTATTATGTCATTTAACTTAACTCTTGATTTTCATTAATTTGGGAAATGTTGCACTCCCAGCAGATACTCAAAAAGGAAAATGCAGCTTTATCCTCTATTGCAAGCACATAAATAACAAATCTCCCCACGCCAAGATTCAGGTCTATTTGCAGAGAGTTCCCTGCTCTTCTCACTGCCCCTACTTTTGGTATGGTAATAAGATCTTCATGATTAAAGAATACTTCAATAGTTTTCTGTAACAGTGTTTACTTGTGGTCCCTCTTGATCTCACTTCCATGCTCAGCCTGTGTCATACTTAAGAGCTTACCCAAGGCTTTCTTCAGCTGAAACAAAGGTGAAGCAGCACCCTATTGCCTCTCCTTACATTTGCAGATGCGCACTGATGTAGCTCAGCACATTTAATCCTGAAGAGAAAACACAGAGCTGGAAATGAGGATGACTATTCTACAGTAAATTCTGATTATCCCTTAGTGTCAAACTGAAATTGGCATCTGACCATGATCCATCTTGTGGAAAAACTTCCTGAAAAATTGTTTAGGGAATAGAAAAATGACCTTTTTAATACATATATAAATGTCTTGTTTCAATAAGACCAAATGCTTTGATGACACTTTTTCTAGAATAGTTTCAAAATTATAAGGTAAATTTATATTAGATGTTATGAATAAGGTCTTGATTGATAAGCAGGATGAAACTCACAAAAAAAAAAAAAAAAAAAAAAAAAAAAAAAAAAAAAAAAAACGCCTTGTGAGGCTAGATTAGACAAAGCTCTGCCAGGGATGCTCTCTTTAAGTTGATGGTACCTAAAAAGCAAAGGAATGGACAGTCAGTTGCTGTCTTCAGGCAACTCTCAGCCTGTCAGTTCTGAGATACTCTGCAATAAAACACATTATCACTAGCAGTGAAAGAAAATGCTCTGAATTTCTCAAAATGAAATGTTTCAGCTATATCGAAAAGGAATGTGTAGACTATTTTTGTAAAATCTACAGATAGAAACGTTCCTGCAAAAGTGCTTTGATTTAAGTAGGACACAATCTTCCACCAGGAATTTTTTTAACCAGTTTTCCTCTTCGTCTCTTTGGGGAGTGCTTTGTTACACAACTGCAACTTTCACCAGAAGTTCTTCCAATGGCCTGTTCCTTGGGTGTTTGCTAGAGAAGTAGTTTCACAGTTCATGTGTTTCCCAGTCCAACATGTTTGGATTGCAGCTCTGCAGGACGTCTTGTCAGTCTGGCTTGTCTGACTTACGCCAGAGTGCAGCACACTGAGGGGAAAGGTCCTTGCAGCAGCACATACATTGCAAGAGAGGGAGGTCATGCTGTCAGGTTTCAGGTCATTGACAGAATCCAACCCTGCAAAGGCTATGTCTGTACATTGTTTGTGTCCTGAAAACTTCAGCCAAGAAACTGTCTGTGTGGATCTAATTGCAGGTCAAATTGACAAACAACAGTATGTGCTTGACTCTCACCATTAATATAGTTTTATATTGTCTGCAACCAGAAGCCATGTCCCTTTATCAGAGCGTTTTACAGGCTATGTCTACAATAGTAAATAAAACAAGTAGGGGCAGGTCTGCAGTCTTGAGGCCAGTTGGTGCTGCATGGTGTGTGTCCAGCCAGAAGGAGCTTTGCTCCCCTTCTCCCATAAATCAGGACTGCCATGTCCAGGCTACCACTGCAGAGAGGTCTCTGCCCTTGCTACCCCTGTGCCTTTCCTAGACAATATTTGACACAGCAAAGCCAAGATCAGTGTTAGGGACGGTGGTAACAGTAGGAGAATGTTACTGTTGAATAGAGACTTGCAGATCAGCACTTGGCCTGTACCTTGACCTTCTTTAGTTGATTTCTGTAGCTGTAACCATATGTGAACCCCCTCTCTGTACTTTCTCCTCTCAGCATTTTGCTAAGGTAAGGAAGGGCTATATTGACTTTCCATGCCTCTCTACCCTCACAGATAACACACCAAGAGGTTGTGTGGCTTGCCCAGGTTTATGCAGAAATCTTGTAGAAAAACTGGAATGCCTATGCCAGGCTCTACGCCATATTAGACTATCATTGTTTAAGAATGTGCGCTAACAGAACTCTGTTTTATGCAAGGATTTCTTATGTCCATTGTGACAATGGGTAGGGACTTCAAAGTATGTGTACTTTAAAGTATTCTAAATCGTATTTATAAAACCAAAAGAGACTTCAAAATAGATGGGAAACAATGAATTTTTAAACACACTTCTCCCCTTAAAAATTTGATAAGATACAGTGTTATTTTTGCCTCCTGTTTGTTTAGAGTGAAAAATTTATTTCAATTAGAGTGGCAGCTCCTCACCCCCAAAATGTTCCATAATTATCAGCTAGAAGTGCAGAATCAACAGAAAAATCTGTTTTATTAATTGCTCACAAACATAAATTGTTCAGACAATACAACTCTACTTCCTGCTTGGGCACTTATCCAGGCAGAGCTC
Organism: Eulacestoma nigropectus; assembly: GCA_013397775.1. Classification (NCBI taxonomy): domain Eukaryota; kingdom Metazoa; phylum Chordata; class Aves; order Passeriformes; genus Eulacestoma; species Eulacestoma nigropectus. Next base: position 21,072 of record VZTE01005227.1, on the reverse strand, counting down.
CAGCTGAGATTTATTTTATTTTCTTTAATTTTAATTGAATGTGCTGCTACAGATACTGTGCACAAATACGAAGCACAGTAACTGACTTAATTACATATTTTTTCCTTGGAAAGCATGACTTTACACATCCCCTTAATACAACCACAGTTCCTGTGTAATCTCACTCCCTTTCTCACTTTGGGTTTTGACAGATGGGCTGTGTCAGACTGAGCAGCCGTGATCCAAGGTGTTACCACTCTCAGCTCCCCTGTGCCCCATGCTGCTGGGAGCTGCCACTCTGGAGCAGGGTGCCAGAAGCCGCCGTGCTCCGCTCGTGGCAGCCGCAACCGGGTGGAACACTGATGAGCCGAGAGCGGGATCCGTGCTGAGCAGCAGGTACTTTTTTCTCTGATGCCTCTGCTACGGGAAGGCTGGCTTTGGAGAGAAAAGGAGGGTGGACAGATGGGGTGATAACGCCCTCAGCCACACTTACTGGTCTGTTAGAGCCCCTGGCTTCCTCTGACAGCAACCCAGCACTGCCTCCACAATTGCAAATTTTCTGTTTCAGTAATACCAGCACAAATTTCCCTGTGGCAAACTCCAAGCCACTGTCCTGTTGTCTACCATGTGCACACCCAAATGGTCAAAAACCCTAGCTGGACTCCTCAAGCCATGCTATGATAAAGCATTTGAAAATTGAATTCTGCAGTTTTGCTTTATGATATTCAAATTGTACAAGAATAAAAGATAGCAAGTTAAACTTTTTTCGTAAATTTGTTTGGGTTTTTTGTTATGATAAAGCTGAGTTTTCACATATCTGCATGAATTCTTAGGGACACAGTGAACTCCTTCTTCCAGGACTTCTCTGACACACTGGGGTGGCCCAAGGCACTGCCAGACCAGTGCGTGTTCAAGCTATGCTCCCACATCAGTGCCACTGCCAGGTTCTACATGGGGGACAAGGAGAGGGTTTTCTCAGTAGATTAAGGGTCTGTGATTTCCCCCTGGAGCAGAGGTGACATCACTTCTTTCCTGCAGGAAAAAGAAGGCAAAGAAGAGCCAGCATGAGGCTGTGGCAGAGGGATGTTGCTGTCAGGCAACTGTGTGGTCTCTGGGGGTGAGAGAGCTCGTCATCCTGCTTCACATTAGTGGAAGTCTTATGGAAACAGAGTGATGACCACTGTCATCTCAAGGAACTAGCCTGCCTGGAAATTCTGTTCTTTGGCACAGTCAGCATCTACTCTTCATGTATCAGACCCTATATGACTTGCTGCCTCTTCAGCCTTGCAGCTCAGTGTGTTGGTTTTCATCATTAGAGCCTCTCACTGTCTTTGTGTGTTACTCTGTTCAGCTGGGAATTGTTTTCAGTGAGAGTCATCTGCTCTGGAGCTGATCCCAGTCCTAGCCACAGATAACATCAGCGAAATGCAAGGTCTAGACACAGATTTGTGATCAAGAAATAATGATTTGTAGAAGTCTTTGACAGATCAGTATATGTCAAGATATGTAAGAATATTTTAATGTGACTTCAATAGACAGATTTGCTGAATGTTAATGGCAAATCATATTTTGTTCTTGGTAAGGATTTACCTTTTTAATGTGCATTGCATTTACTTGTGCAATAAGTGTTAACAAAATAGCAGATATATATATTTCATTCTATAGCATGTATCAAAGAGCTATTTATTCACAGTATAGTGATCATAAATTTGGTTTCCTTAGTGATTTCCCCTGTGTGCATGAACTCTGGTTTATGTTCAAATTCTTTTCCCTGTTAGATCAAATTATTTGTCTTCAAGGAAAATGGGTAGACTGAAGTGACACAGTAATATTTGTGATGGAAATCTGAAAAACGAGTGCTTTTGTGATTATTTACAAGGCAGATATTGGAGAACTGTGTGTTCATTATGTTGTCTTAAAAATATAGGCTCAAAAAATCTGGTTTTTATCCATAGAGGTGGAATGGAGCATATGTTAATTCCAACACTTAAAATTGCCTATCAGGAAGATAGGTGGAAAAAAATACCTCAAAACATAATTTTCTTTCTAATATTTCCATTCTTCATATGGATTTTCTGCTCCATAGTCTTATGACTCTGGAGACATGCCTTAGATCACTTCATTGTAATACCATGTGTTGAACTGAGCAGTGTTCATGTGAGCAAATGAGAGTAGAACCAGACCCTTGGGGTTTCAGTATCCAGTGTCAGGTTGTTTGAGGAGAAAAATTATCTGTTCTTATACACTTTACTCCTTCTCATCCTTCATTTCTACCCTGAAAAAGGATTTTTGAAAGTATAGTAAGCATTTAGGATTTTCAGACTAAGAAATTTAGAAACAGGGGAAGAAAATTTGACTCCTTTGACTCACTTTAAGCATTAAAATCTTTCCTTGTTTTTCAAGAGCAAAGAAACTTGACTTACAAAGATGCAGTTTATATGAGGTTGCAACCATATTTGAGGCTGTACAGGTAGGATCTGAATGATTTTGTTAAAGATATTAGCAAATCCACAGACCCAGTAATGTGTAATGCTCCTTGCTCTGCAACCTGTTGGGAGCTGTGCTGTGCTCTGATTCCCTTTGAGATGGGATGGCTGACAGTACTGTGTTTTCTCTTTATCTGTAACTCTCTTGCTATATTTTTTTAATACTGTAGTACAAATGTGAGATAAATTACAGTATTGTCTTGGCTGTGTGTGCTTCCTGGGATGCAGTTCTTAGTCCATGGATGTGTTATGTTTGCTGTTATAATGGTGTTTGGGGGCTGTGATCAGGATCTGCTCACAGTCTGAGATGCTGTTACACTTGTAGAGTTTGTAATAGTTGTAGAAGTGAGCCTTGAAGAGGGACTTGAAGGTTTGAAGTTAAAGCTTTGCTCCTTACCGAGCAAAGAAAGGGTGAAAAGCCTCTGGAGGTAAGTTGGAGCATTAAGTAGCCCATGGCAGCAGCAGTGATAGTGCAGGAGATGGGTGAGGGGGCTTGAGCTAAGGTTAGAAACAGAAGATACTCTTGTTCCTTTCCACTCTTCAAGAAAAATGATGGTGTTCAGTTACCAAGAGTGTGACTGCCTTAGAAAATTCAGCAACTAAAAGAGCAAAGCAGCATTTTCTACATTTTCACCCTCATTTTGTCGCGGTTCTCTGTATTCATCCTTCGGTTGCTCATACACTGAGTGACTGCAAAAAAACAACCAAACAAGCCCTAGCAGATCTAGTATTTTTTTTTTGCTTGCTTGCTTTTTTTAATCCTGCTTAACCAGGATAAAAAAATGAATGGCATACAGCAAGGGAATATGACAGCTCAGGAGAGGAACAGAAAAGGTTTTCATGTAAAACAGCTTGTTTTGGATTGACACAGGAATTGATTGTTTTAACAACTGGGAAAATAAAGGCTGCTTAAAGGCAAATGATGTATTTTTTGAGACATATAATTTCTTCAACTCATGTCTTGTAGAAGTGTTAGAATCTGATTCTATGGGAAAACTCAGGATGGACAGTGAAGTTAATCTCAAATTTTCAAAGCTATATTGAATGTTTTGCTCTAGTACATTATGACAACATAGTAGCAATCACTTTGGCAGCCACATAGCCCCATAACTTTACTAAAGTGAGCTAAGTGGTCGACAGTTTATTAATGTTCCCATAATGGGGCCATTATGCAGCTGATTTCCTAAGTAGGACACAGCAACTTTCTCGGTGGCAACTCTTGTGGCAAGGGCTGAGTGAAGTGTGCCACATCATGTGAGTTAATTTGGTCTAACAGCAGTTCATTCCCCAGACAAATAAGAAAAGGCACTGGTGTATGTGAAAAACAGTCTTGAGGTATGTTCCTTTAATGTTGTTACAACAGTGTGGTAGTGTTTTAAAAGAAGTAAAGAAATTAAAATTCATAAACTTAGGACTTGCATGGCAAACTTGATATAAGAATTACAGAAGTTGATTAATGCACTTGTTTTAAAATTACTAAGGAAACTTATAGGATACTAGCTATTAGCACATTATTTATTCAAGGTATCTCAAGATGGGTGGTCATGATAGCTTTTGCCTTAGCTACTTCCTAATGACCAGCAACATCTTTGTTTTCTTATTTAAGGTTTCTCTGAATAGTTCACCATAATATCAAATAATTGTTGCTGAAGGGTAGTTAATGACCCAATATATAGCTATTATAGCAAAATGATGTCCATTAAGGAAGCAGTCTCTAAAAGAATAATTAAACAATTTTCATGAAGCTCTGGCTGGTGGTAGTACAGCTCCTTAGCATGATATTTATTTAAGCACATTCTAGGAGCAATTTAAGTCAGACATTTGTTTTTCTCTAATGAACACTGGAAGTTCTCCACCACTGAACAAACAGATTTTCACAGTTCTAGTTGTGTTCCTGAGCAGTGTTTCTCTTGAAAGGGTTTCCTACCAGCTGTGGGCTTACAATTTATTATGTGATGCTGAAGGTCTAATGTCTTAGTTAACGGGCTGTTAATTATGTTAATGGTGCTTAGGAAAAGATTATTATGAAATTTAGTTAATAGTCCTTTGCTGTGCAAAACCATGGCAATATAGAGATACGAAGACATCACCATGGTGTCTCTTAGTGAATGAGAAGATGAAGAGATGAAAAGGATACAGTGCTTACTGCTGAAACCTTACAAAAAGAAAAACTGAAATTTCAAAATAAATAATTTCATTGGAGTCATGGTAGAGGTCTTGCTACAGCCCATCCAGCCTCTGGTACTGTTATGTTTTGTCCCATTGTCACTGATAGTCTTTCAGAACATGATAGCATTCAAGGTGTAAAAACTGGGTAAGTATAGAAGTAATGAGAATGAAAATCCCTGAGGTAAAGCTATGTCATGACATTTTTCACTACAAGGAATAACACAGGCAGATATTTCCATGAATAATGTGCTAATAAAGTAGTGTGTTTGTAAAACTAGATTGAATGGAGCAAATTAGAGAGGGTTTAATAAGACATATGATATTAGAGAGGGTTTAATAAGACATATTATTATTGAGCTTATTTGTGCTTATTTGCAAGTCCTTGATAAATTTGCACTTGGGATATTTGGTACATAATGGCAATTCTGGAGTCACTTGAAAGAAGTGAAAAACTCAGGTGAAGATGTGTATGAGAAAACAGCAGACAGGTCCACAAAGTAAAAACCCCCAGTGTTTTTTGGAGTCTTATATATACAATGCACATCTTTATGTTGGGTAGTAAGCCAGATGATTTTAATTCAGAATCTTTTAAGTTATTCGAACTTGGCACATATACTCTCTGTCAATTAGGAAAATGTAGTGTTATAAAAAACATACTTTAATAAGAATTTTCTTTAAACTAATAGTGTCAGGATTTTCAAGAAAAAAAAAAGGCAAACTAGTTTCCCTGTCTTGCTACCCTCAAATCCTCCACCTCACCTTCAGGTTTCAAACAAGAAATCAGTATTTATTAGGAGTCAGTAAGCTACTGGGTATTATACGTAGCATGCTATAAACAAAGAATTCACAGGATGGATGTCTGGATATAGAATCACAGAATGGTTTGGTTGGAGGGGACTTTAAAGATCATCTAGTTCCAACCTCTTGACATGGGCAGTGACACCTTCCCAGGGACCAGGTTGCTCAAAGCTCCATCCAACCTGTCCTTGAACACTTTCAGGGATGGGGCATCCACAGCTTCTCTGGGCAACCTGTTCTAGTGCCTTACCACCCTCACAGTGAAGAATATCCTGATAATAGTCTAAACCTACTCTCTTTCAGCTTAAAACCACTCTCCCTTGTCCTGCCACGACATGCCCCATCTCTCTCAGCCTGTCCTTATAGGAGAGGTGCTCCAGCTCTCCGATCATCTTTGTGACACTTCCCTGTGCTGACAGCAGGATTAGTACAGAAGGTTTCTCAGAGCCATGACCATCTTTTGATATCTTTTGAATATCTCCAAGCAGGGAGATTCCAAAATGTCTCTGGGCAACCTGTTCTGATGTTTGACCTACCTCATAACAAAAACTTACTTACATTTAGATGGAATTTTCCATATTTTTGTGGCCATTTCCTCTGTTCCACTGGGCACAGCTAAGAACACTGTGGCTTTGTCTTCTTTACACCCTTCTGTCAGGTGTATCATTGATAAGATTCCTTTGATGCTTCTCTTCTCAGGCTGAACAGTCCCCATTCTTTGAGCCTTGTCTTGTGTGAAAGATAGTCCAACCCCTTAATCACCTTTGTGTCCCTTTGCTGAATGCACTTCAGTGCATCCATGCCGGTCTTATACTGGGAGCCCAGCAGCAGATGCAATACCTGGCTGTGTCTCACCAAGGCTGAGCAGAGGGGAAGGATCACCTCCCCTGACCTGCTGACAACATTCCTAGTGCAGCCTGGGAGGCTGGCCTGATTCACTGCAAGGGCACGTCGCTGGTCTGTGTTCAACCTGGTGTCCACAAGGACCTGATAGCCCTTTTATGGCAAGCTGCTTTCCATCTAGTTAGCCCCATGCTAGTGCATTGTTATTTTTATACTTAAAATGAAATTAATTTCTAAAAAAAAGCTAAAAGCAAATATTTCAGCCTTTCTCTTAAAAAAACCCCATTTCTGCTTTGCCTTTTTTTTCCCCTCCATAAAAGGGTCAGAACAGTAACTGAGCTTCAGCAATATGGTAAAACACTACTGAGAACACCAAAGCAGCATTATGTGTAACCTTACGTATACCATAAGGAAGCTTGGAATTAAAATATGTAGAAATATAGATAAACGGTTGAAACTTCTAATGAGAAAAAAGATGGATGATTGTATACTATAACCAGTTTAAGTTATATCTCTTACTTTTATGTGGGGTTTTTGTTGTAGGTTTTGGGCATTTTTAAGAATTACTCAATTAGCACAGCGTATTTTGCTCAGTTTTCAGTATTAGACATTGTCTTTCAGGTTCAGCTGAAGAAATGCAAAGGAATCAGTGATACAGTCCTAGGGCGAGTTCTGGCATATTTGGAAGCAGACATGGAGCTGCTCCTAGGCATTTTTTGAGGGCTAAATGTGCAGTTGACAACAGTTGGAAATGCATTAACTGCAGCCATTGTAACTGAGACTGTGAATAAGAAGTGGGGGAGGCATAATTTTCTTGTTTGGATTTGCCACTAACTTTGTTATGAGAAAACTTGGGCAACTAAAGGCACTACAACAATGCACCAGACATTCCACATTTTGTTGACACGCTGTTGGAAACCAAAAGGCTGTCTAGCATCTCAAGCAAGATAACATTAATTATGAAAAACAATCTGATGAGAATCCATCATATCCCTTCTCAAACATTTCATTGCAATGCAAAAGATTATAAGAGCTGAATTAATTAGTATACACTGCCAATGGCATATGCCAATGAGGATATCTAGTAGGAAATCAAAGTTACGAACTGTTAAAAGCAGGTACACTGGTAGCTTGTGCTAGAGAGAGATTTGGTTGGTGAAAATCTACCATTTAAAGACCAAACTGCAAATCTTCAACTGAAATGTTATTTCAATTTTTCTATATGATGTGACAGCTGAAGTGTTGGCTATAAAGGCAAGCCAGTATCTGTCAAAGGAGGTGTGCTTCTGGGCACCTGGAACAGTGTGATAGAGAGTGCAAAGAACAGTTATATTGAACAGAAACATCCTGGAACTAGCAAGACAAAAGGAAGCAAAACAAGAATTAACATAGAGGATGGACTGGAAGCTCTTTCGTTTGGTTAGGTTTTGCTCCTAAAAGATTTGATGGCAAGGAAAGGATCTATAATCAGGATATTTGGTTTTTTTTGTTCTGGGTGCCTTATTGTGGTTTGAATATATGTAGTGTAGGGTGAATACGTGCATCCAGAGTGTAGACAGTTTGTTTTATGGTGCCTTTTCTCTTTTGGCCTCAAAAGCAATAAGAGTATTTCCACTGTGCATTTTCAGAACTTGATGAGTTTTAAAAGCATTCTTCCCATGTGAGAGCATCATATGAAGAAAGGAATTACCAAGCTACAACAAAAAAGATTTTTTTTGCCTGATAAAACAAAAGGAATATTAGCCTCTTCAACAACATACTTAAGAGTTTAATTTATATGCAACATAATTGATCTGAATCCTAACAAAACAGAATAAATACCTTGGAGATTTCAAAGAAAATGTTAGTATTATTACTCGACTCAAATACCAAGTGATGGTAATATAAAAATATTTATTTTCACAACATGTTGCAAACATGACAGCTTGATAATATTCTTGATGATTATAGCTCACATTTTCTTTGAAAAATAATAAACAGTACAATCTCCTGGAGCAATTACACAAATGATTAATGGGAATGTGCCCTGAGATAGTCATAGAGAGTAGCTCTCAGAATGGGGCCAGGGTTCCTCCAAGGCTGTTGTTGTGGGTTGACAAGTGCCTCCTATCTCTCATTGAGCGAGTAAGAACCTGAGCCTGAGAAGTGAGAAAAGAAGGACTTTCAGAAAAGACATAATGATTATTGAAAAAGGTTGAGAATTACTGCACTTCAAGTAAAACACAGGAAGCCACAATGCCATTTTTTGTTCAAGTAAAGCTGATCCATTATGTTACACGGAACTCACAGAAATGTATTAAGCACTTAAGGATTCCTCAGTATAAAGAGCTATACTGCATATCTCATCAGTTAAATATTTATTTCTGAGGACAGCTAAGGACAATACTTTTATGTGCAGAAATGATAATGCTGTAAATGCAGACAAATGATGAGAAAATCCCTGTAGGATGGTAAAGCTTCAAGTACAACAATGTTTCACAAGAAATCTTGGAAATCTTGAATGCCTCATATCTTGAGCAATGAGGGGAAGTCAATATAGATCATTTTTAACATACTGTACAGTGCTTTGCACATTACCAAATGTGGATGAATGAATGTCTGTGCACAGCAACTGTAATACATTGCACAGATCTTAGGGCTGTGAGCTGATTGTTTGTTTGCAACAAAAAAGACATGAGTAACTATGCCACTATGCAGCATTTCTGAAGTTCAGAATGCTTACTTTTATGGGAGTTAGAGACTTAAGAGCCTAAACACAAGACTTTTGTAGAAATTAGTTGAGTAATTTTTATTAATCCACATCATTTATTTTATTAATTTATTGTATTTAATTAATCATTAATCACATAATTTATTAATTCACATTCATTTCTATCTAAATGAACGCATTTTTAAAATAAATAAATAGTCTCTCTATAAGTAGTTTCATTTACGAACAAAACCTGATTAATAGAACCACATATTTATGTTTGTGAAACTGCAGTTTGATGTTTAATAACTGAAAGTATCATGTTGCAGTAGAGTAATAATAGTGGCTAAAGCTGTCTGTTAAAAGCTTTTTTTGACGTACAGTACTACATGGGCAACCCCTGTGCTGAAATGCATTTTAGGAACTCCTCTATTATTGAAGAGAAACTATGGGATGTATAAGCTGAAAACCCAGCTGATGCCAGAACAATTTCCTCACCATTATGATGTTATTCACTAACCATTTCACCCCTTGTAGGAGGATATTGATATTTTCTTCTCTAAAGGATCACATGGGTTAAAGGGATGATATTTTGTTCTTTATATTAAACTCTTCCATTTGAGAACACGTCGGGTTTTTTTCCCTCTATGACTGTTTCTGGCACTAAAAGGTGGCAAGGCCCAATTTTGTGCCAATTCTGTATGTGGTTTATGGTCTAGTGATAGTTCTGCATAGGAAGAAATTGCCTGCTCGACACAATGAAAATAACTCAGTAGAGCCCCAAGAATATGTTGTCATCAGCACTGTGGGGTAGTGCAGTGTCATGTTCAGCCTCACACTTGTAGCTTGGGGAAACATGCCGATGCAGAAAGTCGAAAACTTGCCTATGGAGAAGAGCATGCCTTTCACCAGCAGTCAAAATGTGACAAGTGTCTCTTCCTCACACTTTCTACAGATCACAAGGCTGTAAAGAGGATGCTTTGGACCAAGTTGATGTCAGGACAAGAAAAAATGGGCACAAACTGAAAGACAGGAAGCATTTTTCATGTGAGAGTGACTAAGGACATTGTGGAATCTCCATCCTTAGAGATGTTAAGTAGCTGTCTGGATTTTGCCCTGGACAACCTGTGTTTGGTGGCCTTGCTTGAGCAGGGGGTTGGACCAGATAACTCACAGAGGTCCTTCCCAACCTTGACCACACTGTGACTCTGCAAAGATATCCTAGAGGTCATCTATGCTGATGAAATTCAAGAAGGTACAAGAAGGTTTCTTGCAACTTCTGCTCTCAGTACAAGAAGCAATATTACAGTCAAAGGCTGTGATGTGGTCAGAATTTTTTGGCAATTCATATTTCTGTTTTGACTCCAGACAAAACATATGCCTTAAGGACATGATATTTGTAAGAAAATCTTAATCTTTTTCATCAGTTCATACTCTTAGAAAACTCAGATTTTCTAATCTTCTGACTCAGAGGAACAGATCTTTTCACCTGACTGTTTTACTGGTATAATTCATATACACTATTATAGGCAAACTTGACAATACTCGTATATAAAAAAAGCACAGGTCAGACGTTCACTGTACAGGAATGCAAAATATTTCAGTGTAGTAGTAGTAACCACAGGAAAGAAAAAAGGAGAAGGTCAGTAGTTTGCTGCTGAGTATTTAGTCTACTGAACATAATAGCATTCGGGTGGACTTACTAATTGCACAGTCCAGATTTCAATTTCTCTTCTGACTGGGTGCAAAATGTGGGTACCTCTAAGTAAGTAATTTGTACAGACAACTGTGATAATTATTACCTGAGAGATTGCAGAAATACCTGATCAGTTACACAAGCCACTGAACTTTCTGAACATATATTTTTCCATCTTTTATTTGCAGATACAAATATGTAAATGATTCTCTAAAAATCTAGGCTTACTATTAAAACTTCTTCATTTGTGAAACTGGACTGTGTAGAAAGAAGAGAAAAGACAAAAAGAATTTAAATGAGTCCAGACAGATTTCCAAAATGTGAGACTATCACTACATTTTAATATCTATTATAATGTTTCTGATACTTAATAAAATCAGGTTAGTGCCAAATTTTAGTAAAGGTCATCATAGTGCATTTTCATTTTATAGCTACAACATTTCCCCATTTATTAAGATTATTTTAAACTGAATGAATTAAATGAATGAATGATATACTACAGAGGTAAATATTAAGGAAGGAGAATTATTATATAAATTAAAGGATGGTACTGGCAAAAGATCAAATGACTGTAAATTGGCCATGAATAAATTTAGAGGGGAAATTGGAAGAAAGCTCCTTATCTGTTCAAGAATTATGTTTCTGGAACTGTCTGACAAAGAGGGAGGGGACTGAGTAATCTAAACTGTTTTATAAGTAATGTGATATGCTTTGGAAAGGGATCACATAACTAAATAGGAGATCTCGGAGTGAGATTTGTCAGAGGATCCTGAGAAGTTGTTTCGTCCCAGGGCACAAGTTTGCAGTGACAGTTTTCAGATATGTGGTGTGTCAGTATTCCCAAAGAGGTCCCTTAGAAATGCTATTGCCAGAAATTCATATAATCATGTCCATGTTGCTGAGTTTCTATTCAGCACTGATAGAAATATCAGTTTCCTATCTTGATCTATATTTGGCTTTCTTTGGGTCTGCATTCACTGTCCTCTGAAGCCTTGGAGGCGAGCAAGTGGACACAGATGGGGTGAAATTGTACCTTTAATGGCTTTACATTCTTAGGTGTCTGGTTGCTGTCTTTGATCACACAGTCAGTGTAAAACTGGCAGCTGCCAGGTATGAGCTTAAGAGAAAATTCTTTCCTGAATTTAAATTAGCAGCAGTCCTGCAGTCTGTGTCTATCTTAGGACTCTCTCTGAGTTTTATTTAGCAACTAAAGCACAGGAATCCGTGGTATTAGCAAGATTCTCTCTGCTTTTACCTAGGGCATAGTTCAGGCTTGGCTTTCTGAAGGAGTGCTGGGAAGATTTTTTTATCCTTTACTGCATGGTATAGATGTTTTCAGACTCTTTTCAAACCAGACAGCTGTGGTATGGCTGCCTGAAATTTGGAAAACTGGACTCTGTGAAATGGCTAATTTCTCCCATCCTTTGTTCTCAAATAAAGTAATCATCTTACTATTTTAAACAGAAAGTTTAAATTCCATTTCTTAACAAGTAATACACATTCCTTCATTTTCTAATTCTGTAACTATTTTCTTACAGAATTTTTGCTTCTTGATCATCTTTCTTCACATTGGCACTCCCTACTTCACTATATGATTATGTGAGTGAAAGGAGATACCTGAAATGGAAGCTTTGCCTTTGATTCTGATGCAAGAGGGAAGAAAAGAGGATACAATATAATCAGTATTTATCAGTGGTTAAGCCTTTGCTTCTAAGAACAAGGATCCCATGGAAGCCAGCTTGTGAAGTCTAACAACAAAGCTGAAAAGACAAAATTGCATAGTACTTGCTTATGACACCTGCCTTTAGCAGTGTTTTGAGCTCCAAATCTAAAAAAAAACAACAAAATGCCCTCCTGAATAAAGTCAGTTCTCACCCTTTTGTGAAATACTGCAGGCAATGTCTTAAATACCACCCACTGTCTGCTCATCTGAGGCCTGCAGCTAACCAGCAACACTGCCAATACTAATAGCATAATTTCCAGTTCTCATCTCTGAGTGCTATGCATTGAGTGTGGTTATATCATGATGAAATTATGATTTGTAGAGTTCCTGTTGTTTTTCATAATGTTCGCCCATTAAATACCATGAAATTGTGAATGCAATATGAAATAATTCTGACCTTTTTTTCTTCAGATTTGTCAAAAGACTCCAAAATGGCAGGCAAAGACTATTAACTTATGTATAGTCTTGATTAAGAGAATTTGCTATGATGACCTCTGCTTTTCCTCATCTAGATTTTCTTAAATCTGATCTTCTTCACTGTTCTGGCTTACAACTTTCTTCTTCAGGGTGAGGGAAAACAACTCCTCCTATTCCCTGTTGCAGAAATGAACTTTACAGTGCAAAGGCTGTCTAAACCCACATTCCAGCTGTCACTGAAAATTTTAGCATATTACAGCAAATAAACCAGTCTGCTGTTGAAAAATAAATTAGAATTAGAAGTGGTCAGAAATGCTATGCCCTGCTCTGCTTGCCTGTGATATATGTGATAAATTTCAGTAAAAGAGGTTTTGATCACAATTTCCATCAAAACTTCACTTTCCAACAACAACATTTGAGTAGTTTGCCAGCCCTATATAGGTTCTTGATAAGGAAAAATCTAGTTTGGACAGAGGATTGAGATATGTAGTTCTTCTAATTTGTTTTCAAGGACATGAACTATATTGTAAGGGATACAAGGGAGAAAAGTAAAAAAAGACCTAAGGGCTCCAATACAGTAAAAAGAGTTTCAGATGACAGAAATGAGAATTAAAGCATGCAGGAGAAAATAAACTGGAAAACATATACTAAGTGGGATGGAAACAGCCGTAAAGCTAAAAGAGACCTTAGGGAAGAGAGAGGACAGCAAATTAGACATGAATTTGTAATCTGATATTGAAGCAAGACAAGGCAATGAAATTTGAGCTATTTATACAAAAGAAGTGCATCATAAAAATACTTCAAGTAAATGAAGTAAACATTTTGCATCTAGTTTTCCCTATAGTGAGTTTATAATCCCATTTTATAACTAGAATTGCAAATATTGAGTGCAAAAGGGGTGAAGGGCTGGATCTGGTAAAATATAGGCCATGTGAGTAGTATCCATCTTGCCTGATTTTACATGTCTAGAAGTTAATTGACATCAAAAGAGCTGCCTGTCTTAAGAGGAGACACATGACCCTTTGGATCTGTCTGTTTCTACAGTGACTCAAAGGTGACCAATTTAGACAGCTGAACTTTTCCTTAGCTAAATTTTAAAGAGGTGAATTTCGGATTTTTATTTCTAAAAGACCTGAGAGAACTGAGATGAGAATGACATGAAAGATCTAGCATGTCTAGAGAGGCTTGCAAGGTTTGAAAAACTACTGAGATAAGACTGAAGATCTCATAGCAGTTAATAAGTATAGAAAAAAATGAAAGCTTTGAGGAATGTGAAAAAATATTTGAGGTATAAATGTATGTAACTAGTAAAAGGGGATTGAGGGGGATTTAGTAGTTTGCAGCCTGTACATGCAACACACAGTCCAGTTCAGGTGAAGGAAATGAAGAAGCTGCAGGGAGAAAGTCTGATCCTTCAGTAAGATGCTTCTTTTATTTCCTCTTTCTCACAGCTGTGACTTAGTATTGCAGCACTGTCAAGACATTTCCATCGGTTTAACGGCGAAATGGAAGGATATCCAAGCTGTTCCAACTCAGAGAGACATTTAATAGGTGCCTTCCTTAAACAGACTCACTATCTGAGTATGTGGCATCTGGATGCCATGGTCAAATCCAGATGTGCAATACTTTGCACACAACACCAAGTTTTCAGAAAAATACTGCTTTTGTGGGTAGCCATTTCCTATGCCAAAATTGTTGATTTCCTGCCCTTTTGACTTCTATTTACTGCAGATGCAAAGAAGATATGTTAACCCTCAGGGTTTCATGATAATCAAAATTTCATAGAAAAATCTGTGTATTTTTTGTGTAAATTGTTACTTTATTTGTGACAAAATTGGAAATTTATTCTTTTTATGGTAGTTTTGACAAATTTGGAATTTGGGGGTTTTTTTTGGTTTTTTTTTTGTTGAAGTGTACATTTCCTTTTTGTTGAAGTGTAAATGATTTTATTGCTATCAATTTCGTTTAGCCCACATCTTTTTAAGCAATTCATTGCTTTTGCTCACTGAAATATCAGTTTTGTCAACTTTAAACATGTTGACTTACACTTATGATGATAGAACTCAAATTAAGGCTGACATAATTAAGCTCTGAGGATGTCAGCCCCTTGCCCTTCCATAACCCTGTGAAGCTGAACCATCCTGTCTTGTAACGTGCAGCCTTTTATACTGCATGAACAAAGCTGAGGTTGACACAAAATATATCCTGGAGTCAGACTTGCAAAGCTCTTAAAATTACTCACCCAGACTCAAAATCTAATTATCTTTCAGCTTTCTTCCTTTTACCATGAGAATGGTCAATAAAGTGGGTGCAAAGCCAACTCACAAATGACATTTTAGATGCTGAAGGGAGGAGAGGGAAAGGAGAGAGAATTTTCCAAACCTGAAAATAACCCTTGTCTCCAAACGTCACAGGTAAGCTTAGGCACCATCAAGCTTAAATGCACCATGGTACAGTTCATGTTATACTGTTTAGTATGCACGGAATGCACAGAGGCAAGAGCATGAGAGAAAAATAAATGGACTCAGTACAAAATAAATGGGTAACATAAGGCTTTTGAGACTAAAACAACATTTCATTGCCTCGTACTGTTTATTTTATTTTAGGTTGAAGTATTTTATCCTTTCTATTTCCAAATTTCTATATTTGTCTGTGGAGCAGCTGGTGCTATTTGTTCTGGGTGATTTAATTTATTTATTGCTATGTATTCTAAAGACATGTAGCTCTATCTTCTAATGGTTTTACTGTGTGCTCTTTAAATTGAAACAGTTGATCAGGGCGGTTTTTTTGCTACACTCTCTTGAATTCTTTAAAAGAACAATTGTATTTCAATGCATTTTTCTTAAAAATGAAATTTAATCAAAGTGAAAGATAGATTTTAATAATGCTGTATATATTCATTAAACATGAATATCAGGATGCTCAGGACTGCATCATTACATTTGGTTCTTTGGTTAAGATGTTCACAAAGTCTGCAAATATATTTGCAAAGTGATGTATGATCTAGCAAGATCCCAAATAAAGCTACATTTCAACTGAATGTATTTGCTTTCAACAGTTTTCTTTGTCTTAATATTGGATAACATTTCCTTTTTGCTCATGTTCTATTGTCAGATGCAAATAAGAATTTAGGAATCTTGTAAAAATAAATTTTTGCATTGCTAGTATAAATGTGCCTGTCCAGAAGTATTTTCATTTTTAAAATGAAAATATCAGTAAACATAACCTATCCTGATACCCATTCTGGTCTGATTAGACTGAAAACACAGATCTGTTGATTGGGGAAAAATAGTTTGGTAAGCATGGTAGAAGGGAGATTTTACACTATAAAGCAGATCAAGAAAGAAGTGAATGATGGATCTATAATATTTTTTTTTTCTGTGCTGCTTCAGGAATGAACGGAGAGCTGTAAGAAAGTTGTTACTGCTTGCAGACTCTATCTTTGATGACCCTTGAGAAATAAATCAGCAGTAGTTCCTTATGCAAGACTCCAAATAGCAGGAGCATTGCCACAGCTGACTCACATTTGCACTACTGATGCCATTGTTTAACTTTTTGCCAGTGCCTAAAAAATCACCAGAGGATACCACTTACATTTACTCCAGGGCAGATGAAAGAAATTGCCAGCTGAAAAGAAAATCATGTTAAGGTCTAAAAAAATAAAGATGCATGAACTTGCATGAGATGATGACTTGTAGACTGAATGTGTTTTGGACATTCATTTTGAAATTTTTTTAGACATTCACTTCTAATTCATGTGGGGGATTTTTCATGTGCAAACCTAGGCAATTTTTTCATTATTTTTTTTTCTGATTTTGGTGATTTTTTTTTTTTCCTACACAAAATTTTTTAAATGCATGACAATTAGGAGAAGAATTATGCTTTGGAAAACTCACAAGTTTAAGAATCTCTCTATCCAAGTATAATCAGGGAGTGCATTTGAGGGAAAGTTTACATGTGCTTAGTGCACTACCTCCTTGGAAGCGCAGTTTTTTTGTTGTTTTTCTTTTTTTTTTTTTTAAGGAAAAGCAGTTTGCTGTTGACCTTTGACTTTTCCTTTTTATAAAAAAGAGTAGGGGCTTAAAATCAATTTATCATTCACATCCAGGGCTGGACTTTCAAAGCAGATCAGTTTGCTAAATAAGTCATCTGAAAATTTGACTGTTGGAGTCACATCAGGAGCAGCTGTGCCCTCTAATCACTTCTGAGAAATCTGGCTTTTGTGTGCATCCTACAGAGCACCATGCATCTGATGCATCTTAAACCAATGCTCTGAGAGCAAATGTTGTGTTGCATAGTCATTATCTGAAACCAGAAGCTGTTTTTTACAATTTATTTTGAACAACTTTATGGCTTGTGCATGTTGATGCATTGACAGATATCACTCCAGCTGCATTACAGATATATTTATTTTTTGAACAGAACTTTTCAGTGAGTAGCAATTCTCTGTTGAACAAACACTGGAAAATCTGAAGAAGCACAAAGTATTGTGCTTTGAACTGTCATATCTGTAGGCAGAACAATACAGTAAATGATTCTCTGCTGTGTCAGAGCATCAACCCCTCTGAGGCATCAAACATGGCTAGAGCAAATGTTTAATATTTGTTAGAGTGTAGGGAAGGATGCCTGGCATTCAGTCCTGGCTCTGGAGTTGATGATCTGAACTCCAAACTGGCCTGTAGAGAGGGGAAAATAGCTACACAAGCAGAAAAGTTTTGCTTCTCTTCCAGCTGCAGTATGAAATTTTCTTTGTTGGTGCCTTTTAATCATTTTACAGTCCTTAGGAAAAAACACCCTATAGAAATTCAAAGTATAAATTGCCATATTAAAAAGAGTGACAGAGAAGCACAAGTGCTCATATATCTGTAAAAGCCAATAAAAGCATATTTTTATGAGTCTACAAAAAATTCCTTAAGATCCAGCACTTGAATGACATGCTCATGCCTTTCTTACACACTGCCCTTTGAGGAGCAGCACAGCAGAGAGCAAGATGAATCCAACTGGCCAGCTTAGAAGAGGAACTGTTTCTGTCAGAAGTGCACCAGGCTTCAGTGGTCTGGTTCCCAATGATGGGTGAAAACAGCCTGGTTTTTGGTCAGAGGCTGCTCTTACCAGCAGCAGCACTGTACCAGTATACTCTCAGCCTGTTCTAAATATGCTGCTCTAGGAGTCAATGCCATTCGCTTTCTACTGCTGCACTGACATGAGTCCCTAGAGGAAAGGGAGTTTAGGAGTCCCTCATGAGATTTGTGTCTGATGGCCTTTTGATAGCTCTGGGGCTCATATCACTTTGATCCCTTCAATTCAAATAGAGTAGGATGTGTTTTCCCTTGCTCTAGGCCTGCTTATATTCCAGCTGAATAAATATATCCTTATTAATGTTCATTTGTACATAGACTTGCAATTCTGCTTGTGACTGGACCTTGACTGGCAGACCACTGGTGTAAATTCAGCCCCACTGCAAGCTCCAACCAGGCGAGCTTGCTCACTGCCAGTATCTAAAGGTATCATGTCTTTCGGGGGAGGATATAGTTCATAACCCATTACTATTTAATTGTCTCCTCTCTCTTGATACTACCGTCGAGGGCACCAATTAGTTTCAATTGTGCAGGTGGTTTTAGCAGAGCAGACAGTTAGGCTAATGGGAAACGGACTGTGATCATCTACCTCATTTCACAGAGCTAAGGAGCAACAATCTAATTTGATCCGAGTTCAATTATTCTTGACTGGAACTTGCTTTAAACAAGCAACTTCAGTGCAAAAATGCTGTCGGGCCATTCAGCCTCTTGACTTCTGTTTTGCTTGCATAGGTCTCTTCATCAAAAGTACTTGACAGTAACTGGCTTTGAAGCAGCCAATGAAACATTCCTGTTTGGCAACATCTAACGTATGGTTCCTTCCTTGCACAGCCATTTTGGCACTTAATTCTTGAGGACTGCAGGGAAAACTCTTCCTGTAAAAATCCACATAGATAAATCATTTAATAAGAGCAATAGCACTAGGAAAATTATCAAATGATCTCTTACAGGATTTTTGTCAGCTCACAGATTTATGTTTTCTTGTGTGTCCCTAAGCCTGTGTGGGCACTTAACAGTGTTTATTACTGTTTTCTGTTTTCTATTCTGGTTCTGAAAACTTGAATATGACAAAAGGCAGAGGGAATAAAAACAGAAGAGAAGGTAGACAAAATTAAGGTGTGAATGTAAACTGTAACTACACAGATATGCTCATTGATAGCTGGTCCTTTCCCCAGGAAAAGCCAGAGAGCTTGTGACGGCACTCAAGAAGTCAATGCCTTTTTGGTCTTAGGAAGCAGATCTTCTAGCCACACACAAGTACTTGGCTTAAAGGTCATGTAAGTGCCAGTCTGTCTGATTTTCTCTCTGTAGCCTTTTGAAATAAGGCTGGCTCATCCTCACTGTCATCTTGTTTTTCTTTCTATTTCTCTGCACGGCTCTGGTCCTGGATGTCCACCCTACAGACTTCTTATTTTGATATCTGTTTATTCTTGAGCAATTCAAGTAGATCTGATGGTAGGAAATTGTGGTTGGGACACAGAGAAAAACTCCTTCCACAGGGTGCGCCATATCTCACTCTTCCTACCTGAGAAAGTCCTTCAACAATAACACCTCAATAGGCCATGAAAAGGAGCTCATGACACTTCCCTAAGGCATAGAGATCATGCAAGGCAACAGCCTTTAATGAACAGGACTCAAGCACTGCAAGAGCACAGCACTAAGAGGTTGAGACAAGCTCTGGAGCCACTTTATCTCAATTCCACTACACCTCACCACCCGTGCGCAAGGGCCATAGAGCTGGGACTGTCACTCACAGCTCAGCAACAGCCCTTCTGTCCCAGGTCCCCTCCCTGGTCCCCTCCCTGATGACTGAGTGTGAGTCCTGAACCCAGTGGGACTCATGTATGTGGGAACTGCTACTCTGGCCCTCAGGAAAAAGGAACGGGGAACTACTCAGAGGTGTGGTGATGAGATGCTGGGAAACATCCCCAGCAAAGATGTCCTCCATTTTCTGCTGGTGATACAGAGCAATACTACAGCATTGAACAGCTTCTGTACGAAAATGAGCTAAATGAACACAGATTCTTCTAGATGGGAAAGAGATGAGTGAAGAAGACTAGTTAGGATGCTGTATGATGAAGAGTGACACTGAGATGGTGGTTACTCACCGATCAAAGTCTCTTTTGATACAAGGGCTTGGAGTGTTAGCGTGGAAAACACATAATCACGGAATGATTATATGCAGGTGCTTTTATTTGAAGAGCTCTGGGAATCAGGGGTACAGACCCAAATCTGACTCCGACATGGATTCGAGACGGATACATTTTTATACCCTTTCCTTACATAACTGTTGTCTAATCATATGTTAATCCTTGACTTACTATTGTTCTATTGATTTCACCCGAGCATGAGTTACTAGACAATCATCACATTTAGCTTGATCATCTACCATACGGGGGGATACACAGGTGCAGGTTCATATGATTTAGCAAAGACAATGGTGGGTACAAAATAATGGTGGGTACAAGATAACGGAGGGTACAAAATAATGGTGGGTACAAGATAATGGAGGGTACAAAATAATGGTGGGTACAAGATAATGGTGGGTACACTGGTGCAGGTCTACATGATTTAGCAAAGA